>CAODLS012782566.1:0-14588 GCA_948243855.1 Flueggea neowawraea
CAAACCCATCACCATGGTTATTATAAAAGAACAGCAGAAGAAAACCAAAGGCCGCCAGAAGATAGAGATAAAGCCAATTGAAGGGAAGAGTAATCTGCAAGTAACCTTTTCGAAACGCCGTGCCGGATTAGTCAAGAAAGCTAGTGAATTAAGCCTACTTTGTGGTGCACAAGTAGCAATTCTTACCTTTTCTCCTGGAAAAAAGGTGTTTGCTTTTGGTCACCCTAATGTTGACACCGTCATTGATGCTTACTTGAATGAAAATGGTATGAATAATACTAATATTCAAGCAGAGAATGTGATCATTTATAACCCACAAGTTCAAAAATGGAACAAAGAGTATGAAGAGGCATTGCAGGAGTTGGAGGAAGAGAAGAAGAAAGGTGTAATGATTGAACAGCGGAATAAAAAGATGAATGATGACGATACCGCTGCCGGGTTTTGGTGGGATCAGATTATAAATGATATGGGGTTGGAGGAGCTTGAGGAGTATGTGAGGGCAATGCAGGATTTGAAGAAGAACGTGAGTGTTAGGGCTAATGAGTTGATGATGGCTAGTCATTTTAGCAACCCAAACATGGGCGGCGCTGACAACGGTTGCAGCGGCGGCGTTGGCGCTGGATTTGGTGGTTATAATGGAGACTTTGGTGGCAGTATTATTGGTGGCTTAGGTTTAGGAGATGGTGGGATTTTCTGAAGTATTAGGCCATTGAATTCGTTTGTTGCATCTTGAGAAAACTTAGACATGGAATAAATGAACAATAAATTGTTTTTATTGAATGATGAATATGTAATAATGCAAAGCTATTTGTTTGTTAATGGCAGCAATATTGGTCATAAAGTTGGGATTTGTTTTTTGGTTATTACTTCTGCTTTACCTTGAAAGCTTTTTTTTTTCTTTCTTTTGTTTCTTTAATTTGTTTGAAAGGAAGATTTGAACACTTAGTTATGTTTTAGAGAAGAAAATGGTGATAGAGGGAGGATAACGTAATAACATCATATCTCCTCATCTTACATGTTTTCTCTTTCTTTTAAGTCACGTACAATAAATGTGTCTTTTAAGAAATATTTTTAGAATATGTGTCCTTCTGCATGAGTCTCTTGGATAAGATCTTAGTAGAACTGACAAAAGAAGATGGCAAATGGCAACGTTTCTAATAAAAAGGAGAAAGACAACATTTTTGGAAGAACGACATCGTATTTGGTTGGACTGCTAAAGTCGTGCTATGCTCTCTTTTTAATCCATCACAATTCTCTTTGTAATTTGTTTTTTTGTCTTCTTGCTAAAAGGTGTAAACAAATTGTCATCTGCTGTACAATGCCTATATATAGGCCTTTCTTCCTCACTAATAAAATAAGCCAAAGTTTACACCTTTTGTTTTTTTCTCAAAAATCTGTTATGGTATTAGAGAGAAAAAATGACGAGGCTCTACACCTTTTCTCTGTTTGGCTTGCCTTTTTCTCTTTTAGCTTACTCTAGCTTGGTTGGTGTCCCTTTTGACTACTTTGTTTTCAGCACATCAGGACCTTCATATGCCTATGACGTTGTTGCTGGAAATCAAAATCAAAATGAAAATCCTGCTTTAAGACTTGAAGACCATCCTACCTCACCTTATTATTTAGGGCAAACTCCACCTTGGTCTCTGAGATTTGACAATATCTCTCGTGCGGTCCCTCAGTTTTCAAAACCCTTCCGTCTGGTCTCTCAATCTAAACTCCGTTTATTTTTTAATAGAAAACGCGAAAAGACAAAATTACCCTCTTTAGATCCTTTCCACCTCCTTTATCCCGCTTTTTCTTTCTCTTTATCCCACAACTCTCCCCTCTTCTCTCATCTGTTTCTCCACCACTGATTTCTCTCTCTATTGATCTCTATCTCCTCTCACCCTTCTCTCATTTGTCTTTGTCTCTCCTTTACGCACTCCCTCTTCCTTCTCTCTTCCTCCCTCTACCACCACCACCTCCTTCACTGTCATCTCTTCAGGCAACAGCGACGATGGAGAGTGATGGCGACCTAGAGCTGCATCAGATTAAAGTTGTGTTGTGATTGAGGAGATGGCGACGTTTGGTGTGGTGAGATCTTCAACCACCGCGACTAAGGATGAAGAAGTGGAGTCAGAGTCGACGAGAACGACGTCGTCGTCTTCATTGCCAGTCGACAACCTCAAAACAAAACCCTTCAAGCCGCCACTGCTTCTTGATCGTGCGCCCTCAGAGTGTGGGTCTCTCTCAAGCTCACCCTCAGGCTCTCATCTCTCTCTATAGGTTTTGGGTTTGTTTTTTTAATTTATTTTAGATCTTTGTTATGTTTTTGAATTAGTGTTGAAATATGAATCTGGGAAAATCTGGCTTTGTGATGGTGTAGAAAATCTGGGAAATTCTGGGTTTGTTGAAATATGAATCTAGGAAAATTTAATTTGGGTTTGTGATGGTGTGTATGGATTGATTAAAGAAGAGAATAACAAAAAGAACACAAGACTATATTTTTGAGCTTCATTGTTCAAATCTCTCTCTCAAATTTTCACGAAATTCTGTATGGTTGAGCTTCATTGTTCTTGTTGCAGAGTCAAAAGACTTTGTTCATAGATGGGCTAATCCCAAAGTGGGAACTAAACCAATTTTTTTCTTGAATCTTAAGAAGTAGGTTTAATTTTTTTTTAATCTGTCTGATTGCTTATGAAGTGAAAAGCTTTGATGCATCTTTCACTGTGGAAGCTGATCTCTTTGAATGAGAATTGAGATGTGTTTTACCTTTGAGAGTAGGAGTTTGTATATGCTGGAAAGTTTGCTTTCACTGAGAATTGAGATGTCGAGGCTGATGTCAGTGTCGACTGCGACGACGAAGTAGCTTCTACAGGCGATGGTGGTTTTGAGAGACGGGCTTGTGGAGTTTTGAAAGAGAGAGAGAGATAGAAAATTGAGAGAGAGAGAGAGAGTGTGTGTGTGTGTAGTTTTGGGTAATTAGAGAGAGAACGAGAGAGAGTGAGTGAGTTGATGAGAGAACGAGAGAGAGAGTTTTGGTTGGTGATGGGAATGGAATGAAAGAGATGAGAGAAGGGTATTTTTGTCATTATGCTTTTAAAATTAGTAGGCCTTATGTGTCACGTCAGATACATGTTATATTTAACTAATGAAATTAAGATTGAGGGACCAAAGGGTTGTGAAAACTGAGGGACCGTACAAGAAATATGGTCAAACCTTAGGGACTATGGTGGAGTTTGCCCTATTATTTACATCCCAATGAGAATCCCTCTCTTATGCTTGTTTCCTCTCTATTGACCGTACCTAACTATCACTCATGAGCTAGGTAAATGAGAATTGTATTACTCTAAAAAAACAAGCTCAAATTTATAGATGAAACCATTGTTAGACAATCTCCAACACAAAACTCTATTTTACAGCAACTTTACACAAGAATACATCATCTACAGTAAAAATATCTCCAACCCACAACTCTATTTCTAACTCTAAAAAAGAATATTCTCTTAATATTCCTTCTAAATCACATTTTTACTATTATTTTTTACAAATTAAATACAAACTTAATTTTTTATTAATTATTTGTTAAATAAAATTAATTATTTGGTTTGAAAAAACAAGAATAAGATCAAAATAAAAAAAAATTAAAAAAATTGTTCACTTTCTTGTTTTTCCAGTTCAGAATTGTGGTGGGTTGGAGAGCCAACCCAGCGCAATTCTCCTAAAAATACGCAACTCCAACGCTGGGATGGGGTTGCTTTCATGCCTCCCAGAGATTCACCTACCTACCCTTATTAGGAAAGGTGCAACACTATGATGTTATCCTGGTTGACACATTCTTTGAGTGACTATTGTTCAAAGCATTATTTGGTTTGATTCATCCATGGATGTATGGAAAGATTTGCATGACAGGTTTGTTCAAATGGATTCTTTTCGAATCTCTGATTTGCAAGAAGAAATATATGTCTTTAGACAAGGAAATCTTGGTGTCTCTTATTACTACACCCACCTTAAAATGCTTTGGGATGAACTTTTCAATCTAAGACCCCTATCGAAATGCATATGCAACCCACAATGTTCTTGCAATGCCTTAACCACCATAAAAACCTACCAAGACCAAGATGTTGTCATAAGATTTCTCAAAGGGCTCAACGAATCTTATGCTACTATGAAATCATAGATCATGTTGTTGGATCCTTTACCTGACATTAGAAAAGTTTTTTCCCTAGTTGTTTAACATGAAAGGCAACTTACCTCTACCAACTCTGCCCTCTCTAATCCTTTGATTGAACCTTAAGCCTATCTTGCCAAGTCTGAAACCAACCAAATTTTTTCTCAAACAAAAAAACCTATATGTACTTATTGTGGTAACTCAGGCCATATTGAAGTAAAGTGCTACAGAAAACATGGATTTCCACCAAATTCACACCCAACAGAACCACTCACCAACAAATCAGAGACAAACCAAGATACAAATCAGAAAATCAAGTTGAGTCTTAACTCCAACCAGCTTGTAACAGTGATGAAATCACCATTGAACTAGCATACGTCACTTCTGGGTATAGTCTCACTGCAGACCAGTACAATCAAGTTCTTAACCTGTTAAGTAAACAATCAGAATCACAAGAAACAATAATGTCTATGCCACAGATCAATACAATTTGAAAATAGAATCAAGGTACACTCTCTGAGTCTTCTCTTTAGTCCACCACTTGGATTCTTAATTCGAGTGCCACTGATCACATAGTGTGTTCCCTGCAACGTTTCAACAATTATAGAACAGTAGATGGTCTAAAAGTGAGACTTCCAAATGGTCAAACAATTCATGTTACTCATATTGGCTCCATTCTTTTTGACTCTCATACGTTAACCAATGTTCTCTACCTTCCCATTTTTTCTTTTAACTTGATTTCAATAAGTCAATTAGCTAAGTCTTCAAATTGTCAACTAGTCTTTTCAAATGACTCTCGTGACATTCATGATCTCAAAACTTTGATGACAAATTGTTTTGCTAAACAGTCCCATGGGCTATACTATCTCTCACCTATACAACAAGTTCAATGCACCACTACTTCTCCTCAAACAAATCTTTGGCATCAAAGACATGTCATCTCTCCAATCAAATATTAGAACTACCAGCTAGTATAGACTCTTCCATTGTATATCACAAAACAGACCAATGTAATGTTTGTCATTATTCAAAGAAAAAGAGGTTACCTTTTTCTTTAAGTTCTTCTATGGCTGATTCTTGCTTTGATCTCATTAATATTGACATATGGGGACCCTATCATACCCCCTCACTTTTAGGCCATTGTTACTTTCTAACCATTATTGATGATCACAGCCGTATGACATGGTTGTACCTCATGAGATTCAAATTTGAAACAAGACAACTCATTAAGAATTTTTTGGCCTATGTTGAAAGGAAATTTGGAAAAAAAAGATAAAAAAAACAATCAGAAATGATGGTGGTTTGGAATTTGCCATGGTTGATTTCTATCAACAAAATGGAATAATTCATAAAGTCACTTTTGTTGAAAGACCTCAACAAAATTGAAGAGTGGAAAGAAAACACCAACACATACTTAGCATAGCTAGAGCTCTAAAAATGCAAGCCAAACTACCCACAAAATTATAGTTAGAATGTGTCTTACATGCTGTTTACCTAATCAATTGAGTGCCTACTCCACTTCTTTCCTCAAAATCTCCTTATTCAATTATGTTTAATACTAATCCTAACCTTGCCTCTTTAAAGGTCTTAGGTTGCCTCTGTTTTGCCTCCACCAAAGAAGCAAACAAAGCTAAGTTGGATCAAAAAGCAAGAAAAGTTGTCTTTCTTGGTTTTCTACAGGAACAAAAGGGTACAAATTATTTGACATGGAGACCGAAGAATTCTTCTTATCATGGGATGTTGTCTTCTAGGAAGAAACATTCCCTTTGCCTCTACATAACCAGCAACAATAATTCCACCACCCATTCTACCCACTTTATCCCAAACACCACTATATGACACTAAAGAATAGCCTCAAAACACCCCACATCAACCTGATAATACAACAAGTTCATCCCAAACAGACTCTCCCCCATAACCTTTGCCACACCGCTCCACTAGACAAACAAGACCTCTAGAATACTTAGTTGATTATGAATGTCCTTACCTTCCTCGTTCCTCACTACACACTCTATCCAAAGTCATTTTTTACCACAATATATCACCAGACCATCTCAAATATGTTAACAACATAACTACCCTAACCGAACCCAAAAGTTATAGAGAGGCAATAAAACATAATGGATGGAAAGAAGTAGTGGAAGTAAAATTGAAAGCACTTGATGAAAATGAGACTTGGGAGCTGACCTTTCTACCTCCCGAAAAAAGTGCAATTGATTGCAAATGGGTTTATTGTCTGAAATTCAATGCAGATGGTTCTCTTCAGCGCAAAAAAGGAAGAGTGGTTGCCAAAGGTTTTACTTAGCAACTCGGATTGGATTATATTGATACCTTCTCACCCGTTGCCAAACTCACCACAATCTGCACCGTATTGGCTCTTATAGCTTCACAGAATTGGCTTCTTCATCAGATAGACATCAACAATGCCTTCCTACATAGAGAATTATTTGAGGAAGTTTACATGAAACCACCCCCTGGTCTTACTCTTTCGCATCCTGATATGGTTTGTCGCCTCAAGAAAAGTATATATGGCTTGAAACAAGCCAGTAGGCAATGGTATGAAAAACTTAGTTATGCCCTTCTTGCACATGGATTCTCACAGGCTGCTTCAGATCACACATTATTCATCAAAAGGGATGGTAATGCTTTTATCTTCTTACTCATTTATGTGGATGATGTGCTTCTTGTTTGGAATAACATTGATTTAATCTCTGGCACAAATAGTTCCTTCTTTCCACATTTCGCATCAAGGACCGTAGCACAACAAAATATTTTTTTGGGCTTGAAATTGCACGGTCTTCTGAAGGTATCAATCTTTTCCAAAGAAAATACACCCTTGACTTGTTGAAGGACACATGCTTTATCCATTCAAAACCGGTGTCAACACCCATGACTCTAAATACCAGACTTACTGCCATTGGAGAATTGTTGACAGCAAATACACCATATCGACAATTGGTTGGAAAGCTCTTGTATTTAACAACAACAAGACCAAACATAAGATTTGTTGTTCAACAAATATCTCAATTTTTGGATAAACCAACCACATCCTACCTGAAAACAACATGAAGAGTGTTGAGGTACCTGAAAAGGAGCACCAGGACAAGGGTTATTATTTCTAGTAGATTATTCAACCCAGTTACGAGATTTCTCTGACTTTGATTGGGCAACATGCAAAGATACCAGAAAATCAATCATCGGCTTCTGTGTATTCCTTGAATATTCTCTTATCTATTGGAAATCAAAGAAACAAGCTACAATCTCTCGCAGCTCCTCTGAGGCGGAGTATCGCGCCATGGCAACAACAACATGTGAGATTCAATGGCTTTAATACCTTCTGCAAGACTTGGGCATCACGCATCCTCAAGCTGCATACGTGTATTGCGATCAATCTGCAATTCACATAGACGATAACCCTATTTATCATGAGAGAACCAAACACATAGAAATTGACTGCCATTTGGTGCGCGAAAAACTGGAAAGGGAAGTAATACATCTATTTCCTGTCAAATCTTCCTCTCAACTAGCTAACATCTTCACCAAAGCACTCTCCAAGTCTTCTTTTTTGCAATTTTCTATTCAAGCTTGGTGTGCACTATGTGTACGCATCAGCTTGGGGGTGATAAAAGAAGAAGGCAAACGACAACATTTCTAATAAAAAAAGGAGAAAGGCAACATTTTTGGAAGACGACATCCTGTTTGGTTGAGCTACTAAAGACGTGCTATGCTCTCTTTTAATTTCATATAATTGTTAAATTTTCTCTAAGATTTTGATAGAATCCTAATTCATTAATAGATTTGATGGGCTTTCGACCCATGCCACATCACAATTAAATAATTTGTCTTTTGAGGAGATTTAAGTAAGGGAAAATTACGGCTTATATGCCATTTTCACATTTTTGTATTCTCCGCACACTTTCAAATCCGATGTGACACATTTACGCTGCCACTTCATATTTAATACGCTTTGGCTTACATTTAATACGTTTCTATGATGTCATATGTCCCAGCTGTAATGTATTCCTTAAAGCCACCCTTATTTTTTATTTCAAATTCAGGAACCTAGGTTTGCCCTTTTGCTCTATCTGTACTTTCTCATCTAAAATGAAATTCTCCTTTCTTTGTATAAGGTTACTCGTAACCCAAGGTCTCTGAAGTCGTCTCGTAGGGCGTCTGCTCAACGTTTTTATTGTTGTTTTATTAAATTCCCCAGTTCCTAACCCCTCAACTTTTTATCCGTAACCCAGAGGCTATTTTAAGAGTCTCGCAGGACGTCTACTTAGCTTTTTACTAAATACAATTTTATTTTAATCCCCCAACTTTTATTTACTATTTCATTTAATACTTTCTACCCCAAATTCATTAAAATAAAAATAGTTCATTCAAATAAAAATAATTCGTTAAAATAAAAATATTAAATAAAAATAAAAATAATACATAAAATTTAAAAATTAAATTAAAATAAAAAAATTACATTAAAATTAAAATATTACAAATTGGAGTTATTTTGAGAAGATGATTGAATATTTTTATTGTTGAAATCCATAATTTTGGGAAAAAAAATTGGAGTAAGAGTAATTTGAGAGTATTGGGATAAATTTTAAGAGTTTAGAGAGTTTGGAGGAGAGAAATGAGTGTTTGAAGTGTAGAAATGAGAGAAAAAAATGTGTTTAGGGGGTATTTATAGAAAAATGGGTAAAATTAGCCGTTAGGTACAAAAGGTAATTTTTCGGCCCCAACGATACTCCACTGATAATATTACCGTTGGAATAAATCTGACCATTAGATCAATCAGATCCAACGGTCAGATTTAAATATTTTTTTTAAAAAAAGGTAAATATTAGGACTGGACCCCGTACCTGACTAATGTAGCTCGTTCTCCCGCAGGAGGACGGACTATCGGACCGGGACTCGGGGGCTAAGAATGGTAGCCCTATTCCTAGCCCCATTGTGGGTAGCCTAAGAACCACGCAAGAGTGAGAAAACGTCGATATTGCTCACGTTTGTTGCGCCGTTTGATATCTTCTAAGGTTTTGCTCTTAATTTGTTGAATCTCCTGCTATAATCGCTTTTGTTTCGATGAATCTTCTGCTAATTCTTTGAGTGAAAACCCTAGGTTGCTTTTTTCTTTGGATTTTCGTGATTTTTCAGTGACAGTTCTAAACTTAGGTTCTATTTCAATGTCTTCGAGAAATTCTCCTGGTAGTGGCTTGCGAATAGATGTTTTTGATTCCACCGAAGCTTCTCGCTCTATTCGTTCTTCGAAGAGGAAGCGGTTTGAGGGCGGTAGCAGTGCTGGTCCCGTAGGTTCTCCTTCCACTTTATAGGTCTCTGATTTTTTTTTTTGATTCTTGCTTATTTTAGACTAATGATTATTTAGTTAAATTCGTCGTTGATTTCAATTTTAAGCAACCTGCAACATTGTTATATTATTTTCCTAATTTTTATTTTGTTTTTTCGCTGCTTGGATTTTTTGTTTGGATGTCCTTATCGGTTCCTTGTTTTAAAATCTTTACTTTTAATTTAATCATTTCGTAGTCATGTTTATAATAAAAAATGGGAATCCAAATAATGGAATGATTCTTGTTTGAATTGAAGTCTATAAACAAGGAAAAATATACTTATTACATCTTTGCTTCATACAAGATTAAGATTCCAGGAAATCAAGGATGTTGATGTTTGGCATAGTGATGTTAGCATCTTTTCGGTTTTTGACTTGAGTATTGGTGACGTTCTGGGTTTTTTTCTACCTTGATTTATTTTGAAAAGGTACACTTTTTACTTGGTTTTTAAGCTATTGTTTGATTTCATATTTTTATTATAGAAAATGAGGTAGTATTACATAACAGGGAAGGAAATATGATCAGACCTGTGTGATGGCTCTTGAAAATGGAGCATTATTTAAGTACTGGTACTCAACAGGTAATTTCTAAAACTTATTTTGAAAATGTGAACTTAAGCAGTTGGACTCTGAAGCCCCATTTCAGTAAATCTTATTCTGTTACCTGTAACTAGATAACTATGGCTGTACTTATTTCCCAGTTGCTGAAGGAAACTGATGGAAATCCTGGTTTATTGAGATTCTCTGAAGTTGTTAGCCTTCTCCATGAGTTTGGGCATGTGGTATGTAATGTTGACTTGATGCCTTTTTTGCATTTCATATTTGATTTTTCAACTTGTTAATTCCATATGCTTCTGTGGGAAGTTTGACACACATTGTTCTGTTTGAGGTCATCGATTAGTAATCGACTCTTACTGTAAATGAGCTTGCAGGTCCAACATATTTGCAATTGAGCATCATTTGCTAGATTCTATGGTCTGCATGTTGATACTGATTTCGTAGAAATTCCTTCTAAATTGTTAGAGAACATGTAAGAAATTAATGGAATTTGGCTTTATCTGATCAATAGGAAGGTAAACTTGTTGTGATTGAAATGTTTTAGGTGTTATGAGAGCGTTCCATTAAAGTTATATCACAAAACCTATTAAGGATGACATGCATATCACTTAAAAGATGGCGATGTTCTTTCTTTGCACTTAAATTGAAGCAGGAAATTTTATATTGTAAGTTTAACCATGTTGTTTTCTGATTGATTTATGGTTGATTTTTTTGTTTAATTTGTTTTAGTTGGTTAATGGTTGTTTTTTCGGTTGATTTATGGTTGTTTTTTGTTTTTTTTTGCTTAATTTGTTTTAGTTGTTTAGTGGTTGTTTTTTGGTTGATTTCTAGTTTTCAGTTTTTTTATTAATTTGCTTTAATTGCTTAATGATTGTTTTTCGGTTGATTTCTGATTTATTTTTTTGCTTAATTTGTTTTAGTTGATTAGTGATTGTTTTTTAGTTGATTTTTGGTTGATTTTTTTCTTAAATTGCTTTAGTTGGCTAGTGGTTTTTTTGGTCGATTTCTAGTTTTTTGGTTGATTTGTTGCTTAATTTGATTTAGTTGTTTAGTGGTTGTTATTCGGTTGATTTCTAGTTTTATTTTTTTTGCTTAATTTTTATTTAGTTGCTTAGTGGTTGATTTTTGGTTGATTTCTAGTTTATTTCTTTTTTTTTTCTTAATTTACTTTAGTTGGTTAGTGGTTAATTTTAGGTTATTTTTAGTTGATTTTTTACTTAACTTGCTTTAGTTGGTTATTAGTTATTTTTCGGTAGATTTTTGTTTTTTTTGTTTAATTAGCTTTAGTTGGTTAGTGATTTTTTTCTGTTGATTTTGGGTTATTTTTTGGTTGATTTGCTTTAGTTGGTTAGTGGTTATTTTTCGGTTGAATTTTGGTTGTTTTCTGGTTGTTTTTTTGCTTATTTTGCTTTAGTTGGTTAGTGGTTGTTTTTTGGTTATTTTTTACTTAATTTGCTTTAATTGGTTAGTTGTTGATTCTCATACATACTTGGTGTAGGAAAGAGCAATATAGGGGTGATAAAAGAAGAAAGCAGCCGAGTGAGTCATATGGATTTGGTGAGGAGAAGTGGCAAAAAAATGATAAAGTAGTAAAGAATAACTTGAAAAAACTTATCAAAATTCAAATTTAACAAACAAAAAGTTGAAGTTTTATTTTTAATGTCAGTATATAACAATTTTTTATTTTTTAATTGATACTATAAATTATTTGTCATAATTTTCATGTATATAATTGAATTTTCACTATTTTCCTTTGATATGTTGAATTATTTTAAACAATTTCAACACATTTAATTGCTTCAAATTTTTTATTTTTAATTAGTTCAAATTAAATTTAAATATAAAGACGGAGGACAATTTATCAAAAAAAATTGTTAAATTTAATTGAATTATTGAATTTTTTTGCCAGATATTTTGTTTCAATTTTTTTGAATTTGAATATTGTCTTTGTCCTTTTGATCTAATATATATATATTTTTTTAATTTTTTTGTATGAAATTAATATATTGTTAAATCATTGTAAATGATTAACTAATATTTTTAAAAAATTGAAACTATTAATAAACTGTTATCATACTATAGGATTTAATTTAAATCCTTCAATCTACATTACGATGGATTAAATATGTTTGTTTGCAATAATATATGCAAAAATTAATATCCTAATAACAGAATGCAATAAATTGAATTGAAAACTTCACCGATTCATTATTTATTATTTTTACCATTTTTCACCCAGGTGAATAATATCTCCTCTATTAATTTGCAGGGAATGAAGCTCATAGAAGTCTCTATATAAAGCTCAAAATATGCATTCTGATGTGAAATTTTTTGGATTTGATTTCTATATGTTTTTTTTGTTTGGTTTTGGTGTATATTTTATTGAGGTTCTTCTGTTTGGAATGTTTGAAATTCTTAAGGAAAATAAGATAAATTTTGATGTTTTTGAGGGAATTGGCGTTGAATGATGGAATTTGTTTCTAGTGGTTTAAATAGAAAACCTAAGACAACTCAATTTTGCCTCATCCGACCAATGACACTATTGTTAATGTAGGCATTGATCGGCGTATAAAATTATAAGCTACTTATCAGGTGGTGTAGATCGGTGTTGGTAATTTTGTAATTTAATGAAATTTTTTGCAATTAGCCCTTTAAGTAAAACAGTATTTTACTCTGAAGAGATGACTTGAAAATGGACGGAACAGTATCAGTCACTCTAAACTCAAAATGGTATGTGAACAACTGAATGAATTACAACAAACAAACAAATGGTATGTGAACAACTGAATGAATTGCAACAAACAAATTATGCAGGCAGAGCAGAAGGCCCCAAATGCAGTGGGAAAAAGAGCAGTACAGGAAGCAAGTAATCTACAAACCAAAAGCATATACCAGTACAATCAATGCAGTGGCTACATAGGGCCATAGACTCAGAGGTCGAGGCCAGTTGTTCGCACTGCTGCACTCATCGTTAGCACCGCTAAAGCATCCAGGCCTCGATACCTTAGCTACGCCATCTTCCGGAGCAAAACTAGTGTTGCGTTTACCATTGCTGAACAACACACACCAGAAATACGGAGATCCTCCATCAGTGCCAGTAACTGCAGCCCCCACTTCAGTGTGGTTCTTGCTGTAAAGAATTTGTAGGCTCTTCTCGTTTTGCATGAGAATTTGTGAGAAAGCTTCCGAAGGTTCAACATATTTTGATTGGCATCCAAGGAGACGACCAGTAATAATACTGAGGGTTGAGACTGTAACTCCACAGTTTGGAGCAAAAGTTTCGGCAAATTCGGAATCGGCAGGCTTCTTGGCATCAGGCCCCCCAAGAGCACTGCACTCCCCTTGGTATGCTTTTATGTATTGTAATGCTATGCAGGCTAAGCCTGGATTATCATAGAGAGACGAATCCTTGTGTGCAGTTCTGTTGCTGTTTAGCACAGCAACGAGTTGGTCAGCAGGGTTATTAGTTACTCTTATTACATCTGTTCACAAATGCAGAAAATAAAGCTTTGTTAGTGCCCAAGCTTAATGATGAAAAATAAAGAAACAAAAGCATATTAATCTGCATGACGGATTGAATTTGAAGCAGACAGATACAATACTGCACATAAAGAAAACAAAGTATTGTGTTGCTTTATTCAAATTGAACTTGGTAAATCTGATGCAATTTCTGAACATTCGGAAGCACACAAATTATGTTCAACTTGACAGGAGAATTTATACTAGCATACTCATTGAACATTTGACACATTGATTCAGGATATAGCACATTGAGTTAATCTGCTTGCTTGACATATGCAGCACACTCTTAACAGTTCAGTAAAAACTAACTATCTAATCTGCTTGCTTGGCATATGCTATCATCTATTCATCCAATCCAGTACTGGATCAAAAAAAATAACGTTATCCACAAAACAGATACATCACCAATTTCCTGGGAGAAAGATTGACACAAATTATTTTTTTGGGATGGTCTCTTAACCCTTTAAATCACCAAATTCAGTTTGGTTTTTCTTGAAACATAGCCTCTCTCAAACACCCTAATAAACCTTAAATCAATCCCTGGAAGAGCGGAAACCTTATCACCCCCAAATATTTTCAGCTCAGAATAGAACTTGTTGACATTGACCAATTGGCATTCCTATATAAAAATGCACACATCTTCCTTCCTTCTTTACGTATTACCACATCCTAAAGTATACAACCGCACAAAAATATGCATTCCTAATTTGTTTGCCAACATGCCAGGGTTTCATAATTTTGCAGATTTGATTGTGATCCCTACACCAGCAGCAACCTCCATTCTATAGAAATAACCACTTCCTTACATTTACGTCCCTCCTTTATCATTGGGATAATAATTGATAGGATTTGAAACATCAGAAGCCAAACGCAGCAGATGATACTCTATTAATGCAATTGAACTATCACTAAGTGAATGGAACACAAATAGGGACCATAGAAAACAAATTCTACCCCTAAAAGATTGCATCACTGTATTCTTTCTCTCATTTCGGATTTACTCTAAAAATTTTAGTT
>CAODLS012782797.1:0-10143 GCA_948243855.1 Flueggea neowawraea
CAAGAGATGTCACTCTTCAAAAGAGGAACAAATACATCACTCTCACTATCACTCCTCTACATGATTCATGACATATCCAATCATAGCTTTTATTGTTACCCTGTTACGGATAACGTTTGACTAAGTCAAAACATGCGAATCCTCATGTAGGAGTCGATAGTGAGTTTCAGTCAGAGGACTCAAACATCACTACTGCATGAAAGCTTCTTTGTGACAACAATCCATGAAGAGTTTTCATAGCGGGCTAGTCTAATACATGTTCCCTAACATGCATCTATGTTCTAAGTTGATATCTCATATCCATAATCAACAAAACGTAATTATCCACTTAGTAACATACTAATCTTAATTCATCATCATTCCCATAATAATGATCAATTAGGGACATTTAGAATAGTATTCCTTTTATCCTTCTAGTCTTACTATCGAGCCACTTACTTGATGGCATAAGGAAGAATAATCCATTCATGGAGTTTTATCTTCATAAAACATATAATATTTCAAAGAAATAAAATGCCTCATTTTATTAAATAAACCAAATGACCATGTTTACATGATTGGACTAGGGCATAAAACTAACATTTATATCTCTTGTCCAAGTCATAAAACCCTACAACAGATATGCCAAAAATCCCTCTTGGTCCCCATGTGCTTATCCTTTTCATTCTCTCTCTTCAGCTCCAGCGTGTCACGGCCATGATGTTTGAGTGTCATGACTATGACAAGTTTCTATCCAACAAAAGTGTGAAGAATCTTCTTTGTCACGACCGTGAGAGTGGACGTGACGTGACGGTTAGTGCCTTTCAACAATGCTTAGGTGATTAAGTTTCTATGAAATTCTAGTATGAACCAATGACTTAGCCAATATCAGTGATGAGAATCATAATTTTTATGAAGTAAGCAAACTTTCATCACATTTACGCACTTAATGCATAATTATGTTCTTCCCTTTATGACCACCACCTTCTCCAATTCTCGCTTTGAGAGTCATGCAAATCCTCCTCTAATTTGTACTTCACTCAATGCAACATGGTTTTATCTCATTCGGACTGTAATAAATTACAAATGTAACGGACATATACATATTTGTGTATTACTCAAATGATTAGGATCTTATCTCAATTATTTGAATGGGAACCATATTTGCACATTTTTTAAATTAATTATTTTAAAAATTAATTTCTAGAATAATTCTTGGCAGAAAATATAATTTTCAAACAATTTTTAATACTCCAAAAATTGGGAAAAATAGTTCTAGAAATAATTTTTAATACTCGAAAAATTAGAAAAAAAGTTCTAAAACTCGAAAAATTATGAAACATATACCAAAAAAATCCATAAAATTATAAATTTAATTCTGTCAAACATTTGACAAAATTTGGTGGCATGTTATAAGTCCATAACTCTAACATATATTACATTCGGTAATTTCTAAGATAGATACATGGCCAATAATAACATAATGCAAAGATAATATAAAACCATTGACTTTAATCACTCACATTATTGAAATCTTCAAGCAAGGCAGAAATTAGAGATCGTGATAACATTTTTTTGGTAAAATGAAGCCCAAGTTTTTTTTTATGCAAACCACATATATCCTTATCTGTTTTAATAATCTGAGACTAATTTTGTTTGGAGTTTAGTCACAGATATTCTCCACGGATTGGGCAGTGATTTTACTTGTGAGACTCCATGACGGCCCAGATGCCACGAGCCACGCAAGCAACACGAAAGTTTGTAAAACCAGCAGCTTTGGTCAAGGCCTCGAATTCCCGAGCTGTACGCTCCTTTCCGGCCGGCTGTGTTAGCATGATGTTATCAAGATTCGACATATACTGAGAAATCTTTGTTGTCTCTGGTTCTTCTGGCATTAATGCGTTGATTATAATCAATTTTCCTCCATTTGGTAGCCCCTCATAGATATTTTTAAGGATTTGCACAACATTTTCATCACTCCAGTTGTGACACGTGTCCTGAAAAGTTCAACAATTTTATTTTCAATTGCAATACTACAACGGCGTTGTATTTTTATGATTGGCACTTGTTATCTTATAAATTCCTAATTGAATGAAAAAAATGTGGAATATTCAATCACCTTTATCATAATTGCTTCTCCTTTTGGAACGCTTTGGAGCATATTTCCACTAACGTGTTGGATACCTTCATTATTACAAAGAAATAATTAACTCGTCATAAGGAACAAAACAAATTTAAAAAAAATCGATTGGTGAACTATAATTAGCATTTTTTTATATAAGTAACATAATTTGTATTTTTTTATAACTATAAAAAAATAATTAGTATTTTACAAAATGCTTCTACAATATTAATTGAACTTTTAATTTTGGATATATATATATATATATATATATATATATATATTCATTTTTTACTTCTTTCTTGGTGTGTACCCTATTTGCATTTCTATATAAAAAAATCGAGTAAAAGTATAAAAATATAAAATATTGGAGAATATATGAAAACGTACTAGAATATGATGAAAAGCTAAAATATCAATGAAGTCGATTGAAAATTTTAACAGCGCATTAAAATTGCTAAGGAATTGGAAGCTAACGTTTCTGTTCTTGTCTTTCTTTCTTTGTTTTTTCTTGTAGGTATTAATCAAGTGTTAAACTAAAAGTACAAATTACACGAAAAGTTGAGTATTAAAATTTTAAGAAATCTGAACTATATGTCATTGTTTCCTTAAAAATTAACGATCACAACCTATTTTTTTTTTTAAAAAAAAACTAATGATCATGATAAAGAATACTACTGTTATTCATTTTTTAATACTACTTTTATTCATTTTTAATCATCTATGTTTGAAAGTTTATTAAAATATAAAGAAATAAGATGCCTTCTGTAACAAATTGCAGTACAAAATAGGTTTTAATCACCTGGATAATGAGCTGCACTTTGTACAACATGAGGCAGGTCGTAATTAATACCCTTTATGGAAGGGTGTTTGGAGATGATCATATTGAGAGTTCTACCAGTTCCACCACCAACATCAACCAGAGAAGTAAGGCCCTCAAATCCTCTGTATACTTCTAGTATAGCATTCATAATCATTGTGGAGACACCGGCCATTGCTTCATTGAAAATGGTATTAAATTCTTGATCTTTGTTCATATACTCAAATATGGACATTCCATGCACTCTCTTAAATAAACTTCCACCTTCAAGAATTGCATCTTTCATATTTAACCTACACATAATCGACCTTATATTTTAAGCAATCACAAAAAAGAACAGAGACAACATAGGATCCACTCAATTAAGCTGAAGTTGAGGATTCTAACGCTTCTCAAAATCAATTGGATTTTGAGGACTTGAGGAAATAGTTAATACTAACCATCAAATAACATATTTTTTTATGAATTCATTTTCTACCTTTTTGTGCTATGCAGAATGTTATATGTCATATGCTAAACACGAAACATACTCTTCTTCCACACGAAATCTAATACTATATTTGGTTTGAAAAATAATTTTTTATTTTTTGTTTTCAGTTGTGTTTCTATTTTTTAGAAACTGAAAATATTTAAAATATGTTCATTTCTGAAACTAAAAACAACTTTTCTATAGAAAACAAGAAAGAAGAGAATGTATGTCTCTTTAAAGTATGTTTTGGTCCTTTTGGATAGAGAATAAATGCAAAACCTTGTTTTTTATAAAGATTATTTTTTTGAACAAATTTTTTATTTTTTGTATCTCTATTTTCTAATATTTTGAAAAACAATGGAAAATTCTCCAGACTAAACAAGTCCTATTTTTTTTTGTACTATCCTTACCAAACTTCCGTGGTTGCTCGGTGATGGGCGAGGGCAAATAAAGGAGACACACTCCCTTCATCCTTGCTGCCAATGAATAATTTACAGGCAGGTGTGAGCCCATAAACTCTCTCAACACTACCGTCCTCGAGTGTTCGGAGAGAGTAAGAGAGGAGAGAATGACTAGCAAAGAGACGAAGCATCCGATCGAGCAAGGAAGGAGCCTCGGGATTTTGTGTGGCAAGTTTAAAAGCAATCTTAGAAGCAGAAACATAAGCACCTGGCCCTTCCTTCGCTATGAACCCAAAGAGATCAAGCTGAACTGCTGCATTAAGCACCACTGGAAACACATGAGAGCTAGGGAATAGCATGGCATTAACACATGCTTCCTCTTTTCCGTATGTTCCTATAGAACCCATTAATTACTTAATTAATTGTTGTTTTTATTTTCTTTTACAAACTATAAAGTGATAAGTGAGTAGCTGCCAGTAACCCACATATATATATATAATAGATATACATTTTCTTATGCCCTTAATGTTGGAGATGTATTTAATATTACTGGATTATAAGTCCTTTGTTAAAGGAAAAATTCTTGATTACTCTTTGTGTATATTCTAATATATGTATCAAATAAATTAATAAGTGATATATGGGTTAAAGTGATAAGTGGATTAATGTGTAGAGATGTGTAATTATATTTAAGACCAACTAATCTACATGTTACTTATTAATTTGTTTGATATATGTATGAATATATTAAAAGTTAATAAGAATTTTAAGTTGTTAGAAAAGAAGCTAAGGACATGATTGGTGGTGTTGGAATTTGACTATTATATGTGGGCCAGCCTGGTTTTCAATAAAACCGAATGATAGATATTTTTTTCCGGGTATCGACATGATCTAATTCTAAAGTTTATTGATTAAAATTTAATATATTTCCAGCAATTGTTTTGTTGGCTGGCGTTACATCGGTCTGTCCACCAAAGGTATGATGCAAGTTGACACATCTTACCTCCCTCGACTTCCTCTTTGGGTCCATGTGAGATAGATGAAACTCAAGAATATTTACTATTTCATTGAAACCTTGCAAGGGAGGTTTGGAACAGAATTTTCACTGTTTTTGGAATTACTTGGGTGCAACCGTTCTCAACTTCAGATTATTGGCTTCAATGGTGCAGTCTCGTTGAAGGAAAGTTACAACGGATTTTTGGCGTTCTTTTTGGTAGCTTGTTACTTGGGAGATTTGGAAGGCCAGGGACAGAAGAATTTTCAACGATGAGCTTGCGTCTGTAGAGGATATATTTTTTTCCCGTTGTATTACTCTTGCTATTTATTTGATTAAGTGTTGGCATAGATCTTTTATGTTTTAGGATATGCTCTATATAGGTGCCTGTCATCTCCTGGAATTCTTTGTAGCTTTTTTGTTCTTTTAGTGTTGCCTCTGTATCTGTGATTGTAGCCTTTAAGACGGACTACTCATCATACAAAAGAAACATAGTAAGATCTTCTGTCCGGCCACAATTTTGGTAGTTGGCAACTTAATAAACTTTACATTACTGTTAAAAACATATTAGTTCCATTATTCCTTTGGGAAAACAAAAAAGAAGAAGAAAGGAAAGTTTGTCCGCCGCCATAGTGGAAGAAACCATCTCATGTGCAACAATGAATCAAAGATCCCAATTTAACCCTATGTCTTTCGTTTAATTTTTTTCTTAATTATTAATTGAAAAAATTACACGCTATGTCTTTTTGGAAATTTTAATTTCATATTTGTAATCCAAGAGTTACATTTTCTGGTATGAATCAGTCATGTTCTTAATTTCACAAATACACAATATTTATACCCTCGTCTTTCTCATTTCTCTAGCCATTTCCAATTTTCAACAGTCGCATTTCCTCTCTGTTCTCTCTCTCATCTCATCCTCGACACCTTCCTCTTCACCTCTAACCACTGCCCAAAGCCAACACCAAAGAGAGAGAAGATGCAAGATCAGATAGAGACATCAAAGAAATGGAGAGATAGTGAGAGCGATAGAACTGAAAGGAGGAGGAAAGAGCGTTGGCAAAAGATAAGGAGAGATAATGAGAACGATAGAACTGAAAGGAGGAGGAGAAGAACGGGCGGCGACACGACCGACAAATTATAGAGAGGGGGTGGATGCTCGGCGATTGGGGGGGGGGAGCGACGACCCATTTTATAAAGGAGGCAAGGTTAGGTGTTGCGGCAAGGTGGCAGATAGGGTTTTAGGAACCTTAGTTGTAGGCCTATGAAGGAGATAGTCTTTTTTTATAAAAAAAAAAGATTATTTGCAGTCCCTAAATTTGAGTTGTATAATTTTGCCAAACAATAAAAAATTAAATTTTTTTTAATTTTGTTTTTGCTTGTACTCATTTGTTGGTGTTTGTTCTCATTTTGTTATTATACTCATATTGTTCTCGATTTGTATTCATTTTCATTGGTTTAAAGTAGTCAACACGTTGTCAATTTTCTGATGTATGGTCAATATGCGGTCAAATTAAAGCATTTTTAATCCTTTTCTCTGTATTTCTTTTTCTACCATATTTTGACATATGTGCTGCATTTGTAAATTTTGTCTTTTTTTGTTGTATATTTGTGTGCTTGTCCCTTATTAATTACTGAATTATCTTTTTTTACTGTTAATTGAAAACTAATAATTTTAAATTTTACAAGCACTATTGATAAGGGGGATGACTTTTAATGACAAGTGATTTTCATTTAAAAATATATTGAATATTATTTATAATTGAATTAGATTAACATCAATTTTAAATAAGTTAGATAAATTTTATCAGATTTGTTTTAATTTTAATTGAAATTACCTTAATTCAAACATGTTTTAAATTTTGAAAATGAATTTTGGACGACCATCGTTATCTCAAAAGCAAACGAAGCCTGATTGGGAGGCGAATTTGACAATGTTGCATTGCAGACTTCCAACGCAAATTTTTTAGAAAATACAGGACAAAACAAAAATGAAATTACGATTGGTCAAATTATGATCACCAATCACCGAACCAATATTTTACGTAGAAAAATCAACAACGTTTGAAATATTACAATTGCAAACAAAGATGGGCCCAGTTTCGTGCAACAACTTTCTTATGTGCAATTGAACAATGCATGCTAGAGACTGCAATTAATATCTCAATTTAGGTCAATCCAGTGGAAGTTTGAAACCATGCAGTCTGGTGAAGCGGTGTTGAAGATTTTATTTTCAAGTCCTCAGGAAACAAATTGTAGTCGCACATAGACTTTACCACAATTCACGAACACACAGTTTAGGTTCAACTGAACTTGAACCGGACCGTGGTTTTATGGTTTAGCATGGTTTCAGATTTGACCGGTTAAACCGTTGGTTTTGGTTTCAGATTCAGTTCAGCCCGCCTTTTTTTAAAAATTTTGTAATTAATTTTTATCTCGTTCGGTTTTCTGTTTTGGTAAAGATATTATCTTCTAAATATTAACTACATTTGTTTTTAACATGGAGGGAATTTTTACAAATGAAAAAATAAAGATACTAATCATAATCATTCAAATTTGAAAATGATATTAGTACTATTTATTTGGTGTACAATGGCGTACAATTTTTTTAGAATTACAACAATAAATTACAAGTGAAATAGTACAAGTGCAAGTGAATTAATATAAGTGCAAGTGAATTAATATAAGTACAACTGTACAAGTGAATTAATACAAGTGCAAGTGAATTAATACAAGTGCAAGTGAATTAATAAAAGTACAAGTACAACTGAATTAATTTATACAAGTGAAAAAAAAGAAGGGCTTGAATTTAATTATATTAAATTGTCTACATATCCTCTTGGAGTTCAGAATAATCAAAACTCACGTAGTTTTCTTATCTTTATGAAATTTGGCAGCCCACTTACCTAACTCGAGTCGTTGGAGTCGGAAGTTGCCGTTGCTGAAGTGCCATTAAGGAACTCGTCGGAGGATGATGATTGAATGAGTTGATCTCGAGTCATGTCTTCCGCCTCTGACCAATCATCAACGTAAACTTGCGCTTCCAATGACTAGGGAGCCGATCTTAAACTCCTTAGGTCCAGAATGTTGCCCCCGTTGCTGAATGTTTGTTCCACTGCTACTGTGGAGGCCGGAACAGCTAGAACTCATAGTGCAATCTTTGCTAGTGTTGGAAACGTTATCCTATGTCGTCTCCAACCCTCCAAAATTTGAAAATCTTCACCAAACTCAAAAACAGTTATTAGATAAACTTCTAGCTCCAAATGGGAGCTCAAAGTCAAACTTCTTGGTTTCTTCTGCCTATCCGCTAAAAATTTGATTCCTCATTTCAATGAGGTGGAGGAAGGGGTAGACGGAAGTGTGGACGAAGCAGATTCGTCATTTGAAGTTTAAGAAACATTATAAAATTCTAATAATTCATTTATTAAAAGCCTATCCGTAGAAACAATTTGCAAAACATCAATATCAACTTCATCCTCTAATCCTAACATTGAATAATAAGTTTCCAACATTTCATGCAATAAATCAAATTTAGATATAGACCTAGGGTCAAAAATAAATGCAACAAGATAAATTTCAGAAGTAAATTTGAAATAATTTAACCATTTCAATTTCATTTGAAGGATGACGTGTGGAATTTCTTCAATTTTCTCGCCCTCCATAAATGCATCGGCTATATTCAATGCTTGTTCTAAAAATTCATGCGAAGTTGGTCTATAAACATGTCTAAAAGCATGAGTGGCATCATTGAAATGTTTTAAAATCTCCATAAAGTTTTCACAAATATTCCAAATAGTTGGTAAAAGATTACTATTTGGAATATGTTGAGCGACAAAAGAACACAATAAATTTTTGTATAATTTAAAAGTTGCATTCCAACAATTACAAACATCTTTTGAAAAGAGTTTAGATTGTTTACCATTTTGAATACAAAAATTTTCCCAATCGCTTACAGTGCTAGGGCGCATCCAAATATAAGAAATAACATCTTTTATTGGGTTATATAAAAATTCATTGCTTGTAACCGTCTTGAACACATAAATTTAAAACATGACAAATACATCATACATGAAAAAATTGTCCTCCAAAATGTGGTTGACAAATTGATTTTAATTCGTAAATAGAAGCATTTTTAGCCGATGTGTTATCCAATAAAATTGAAAATATTCTATTAACCAACTGTTCCCATTTTTGCTTTGAGAGAAACTTGGGAAGACAACATCGCTCGTTGGTGAGTTTGGTGTGATTACAAGTCTGCCAAGGAATTAAGGTAGTCCTAAACCAAAATAAGAATTGAAATCTTGCTCTAGGTAGCTCGACTCTAATCAAATGATTGAAAACGAGCAAATGGACAAACTCGTTATTTTGGATCTTTTGTTTCTTTGGAACAATAGCAAAAATGCAATGATGAAATGAAAAATGGGGTTTTATTGAAAATAAAGATTGAGTACAAAAATTTAGAAGGAAAATGTAATAGATAACTAAAGTTGAAGAACAAAAAGATAAATTAACCCATAGGGGGTGTTGTGATGTGTTGAGGAGAGGTTGAAGAACTAAAGGAAAATGTAATAAAGATTGTGTTGTGTTGAAAATAAAGATTGAGTACAAGAACTTAAGAGGAAAATATAATAGATAACAAAAGATAACTAAAGTTGGAGAACAAATAGAAAAAGATAAATTAACTCATAGGGGGTAATATGTTGTTAAGAGGAGAGGGTGTCTTTTTGTTGTGCATATTGCATCTATTTATGCTGCTGGATTGTTCTTGGAAGCTAAGAATTCCCATTTGACTTCCACCAATGGCTGCTGGAAATTTTCTTTTGCTATTTGTTGATTTGCAAAGATCATGTGTCCTTAAGCTAGAAATTATGGATTTGCCACTCACTTAAGAATGCTTTCCTTCCTGTTGCAATTTATTTCCTTCTCGGAGACACCCCTTGTAATTTTGACTTCCCTTTTCTTCTTGATCTGGAGTGATTTGATTTCATTCATGTAATATGTTGCCTTTCTTGTCCTGCTCCCGAAGGAAAGCTTTCAAAATACTTACCTCCTCAAGGCTAATTTCCTTTACGAATTTGCAGAGATTTCAATTGGACTCCAAGGCAATTATTATACATTTGTCACCCTTCTTGGCGTTCTTTCCTTCTGCAATGAATTGATGTTTAGATTTCCTTCCTTAGCTTTCTTCTGTTTACACCCTACTTCTCCAAGGAAATCATTACAATTTTGTCAACCTCTAGAGAAATGCAAAATTATATCGTAAACAACATATTCACAAGCACACATGACATAGAGTATATATTCATATGTATTTGAATCTGCATTACATTAGCATGATCAGACATTGTAGAAAGCATT
>CAODLS012782925.1:0-16458 GCA_948243855.1 Flueggea neowawraea
CTATTGTGCTTCCAATATTTTATATTAAATAGTTTAAAGATATAAATACAATGATGTGGAATAATTATAGAATAAGGAGCAAATTTGAAAGAAGAGCAAAATTATTCATATTGGACCTCCTAAGCACGCGCCACCTTGAGCGTGTATTATAACATGGAAAACACAAAATAAATGGATATAAATCCGAACCATTTCATGCTCAGCCATAATAGAGGGCAGAAAGAAAGGAAAAGAAGTGTGATAAGAGAGGAAGAAGTGATTGAGTGAGAAAATCGCCGAAATCGTGTCTACAACAATGATTTATACATCCTTTGCATCTAATACACAAAGGTAAGTGAATTTATTCGTTTTTATTTGTTTAGTGCTCATATTAGTATGTTTTTAGGGTTTTGGTTGGCGGATAATTGCATCAAAACGTGATTTAGAGATAGATTTTGTTGGATTGGTTGATGGGTTTGTCCAAGGTTTTGGTTTCTATCTAATATTGCACTATTCTGTTTAGGTCTTTAGAGATTAATTTTGATGAGCCTTAAAACATAGAAGTTTTTATAAATTATGTCTTCTATGACCCTGTTTAATATCATGGTTATTGGAACTAGATACTATGAGTTAGGATGGTTGAATTGAATGCTGCTCCGAGAGTACTCTGTTTTTCAGTAACACTGTCCAGTATTGAACCTTGATTTTGGTGGCCTTAACGGCATAATTACTTCATAGTCAAAGCATATCATTTGTTTGCATATGTGTCTAGAATATTTATTCCAACTTTTTTTGTAATTGGATCTGTATAACTTGAGTTAGGTGCAATAAACTATAAGCTACTCACTCAAAGTTACTCTGTTCAAGAGCTGTGAATTTGAAAAATTTTATAGATTTTTTTATAATGCATTATGAGCTAACATTTGGTAATAATACACTATTGCATGTCTAGTATACGGTGGTTAGATTTTATGGAAAAATAAGTCTGTTTGGATGCTCAAACATAGAGACGAAATGGGTTGTCTAGAATGGTGTGGAACAGATTTTTAGTTACCTTAAGCAAAATATTTCTTCCAATATAGTTGGATCATTTCCTTTAAATTCAAATAGTCAAATGCATTCATAACAAGTTAGTAATAGGACCTCATGTGTTTAAAGCATATCATACATGTGTATTGCATATATTTGTTAGTTAGCACTAGAATAACTAGAGATATGTTATAGGATCAAGAAAGGTTGAGATGGAGCTATAAGAATCCGGTCCCAATAGGAATGACAATTCAAAAGAGGGGTGAATTGGATTTTTAGCAAGTTAAAAAATTTGTTGAAATTCTTTTGCAAACTAAAATAAATAACAAAGTTATTTAAAACCAAAATCAAAGTTAAATGCAGAAGCAACTTAAAATCAAAGATCCAATCCACACACAACAATGTAAATCAAATGCAAATGCAAAGAAAATAAGAGAGAGAGTAAGGGAAGATAGAACAAATACGATTTATAATGGTTCGGTCATTCTTGACCTACGGCCACTCCTCTAGATCCACTAGAGAATTTTAATTCACTATCTTCCTCACTTCGGGGTGGAGGGAAACCATTTACAATAACTTATTTTTGTGGGATCAACAAATAAATCGTTACACCTTGTTTTTGCAGACTAAACAAGAAAACCGTTACCCTAGTTTTTACGGGCTCAATTAGAAAACCGTTACCACTTGTTTTAGGGACAAAACAAGCAAACCAAACCTCTATTTTCTGCGGGCTTAACTAAGAAATCGAACCACTATTTTTCCAAGGCTCACTAACAACCACTCTCATTTTTCTAAGGCACAACAAGGAAGCCTATCTACCCTCAATCAAATATTTTGGTTGTTACAAAATGTGTTCCAAAACACATATTTAAATCTTATCCCATCCCAATAAATACAACAAGTAGAATAGCTCAAATAGGTATAAATGAGGGAATAAGAGAAATAAAGATAGAAAAGTTTAACCAAGGTTTCTCTCTCTTTTTCTGATGTTGGAGATATCTATTTATAGCCACTTATAAGAATATAGTCGTTTGAAGACTTGAAGTAACCATTGTGAGAGAATGGAAAATTCTGATTTAAATGACGTCACAACCTTCTACGTGCATTTTTTTCATGCTATGTGAGTTGATAGTCATCTACGTGGTTTTTGGAATGATCTCCATGCGTTGTTCTTCGTTCCAGAATATCTAATTTCACCCAGACTATCACTAATGTGCTTTGTTGATCAATAAGGTGCCTTGTCGTTGCCCAGACTTTCATTAACGCACTTTATTGATCATTAACACACTTTGCTGTTATGCCCAGACTTTCATTAAAGTGCTTTATTGATCATTAACACAGTTTGTTGATCAATAAGGTGCCTTATCGTTTTCCAGACTTTTATTAAGGTGCCTTAATAAATCATTAAGGTGTGTTGTCGATTGCCAAAGTTCACTTCTTTAATTCTAACATCATCTCGTACGAGGAATCTTCAAATTTCAAATCCTGATGAGCGTATCAACTTTGTCATCATCTAAAGCTTGTCAACGTACGTTGTAACCCATTTATGTGCATTGATCTTATCATTAAAGTTTTCATCTTTAATCAATCTATCCAGCAATGTTCAGATCATTCGGCAACGTGCGTTACACTTCATTTACGTGTGTTGATCATCATCTACGTGCCTAAATGAATCATCTACGTGCTTAGATCAATGTCTGGAACTTTCTGTTTCTTTGATCAAGACGTCTACATTCTTAGATGCCAATTCTGCATTCATTAATGCGCTTTAATGAATCAGTAAGGTGCCTTATTGATCATTAACGCAATTTAGTGAATCGTTAAAGTGCCTTAATGACAATATCATCAAGTCTGCAATTTTGCACCTTTTTCATGGATGTTTTTCATTCATCATCATCAAAACCAAACTCAACAGGAACCCGAGCAACGTAACGGGACATACTATCTATCTTTAAAATGTGAGTATAAATTGGATATTAGATTTAAATATGTGTTATGTGATTTGTGTTCATATACGTGTTCTTGATATGATTACTTGGATAAATTGGCGAGTCATTGAATTTATGTGATACATGCTATATGTTGAGAATCCTTATATAGTTTGCTTAGATATGGTGAGAATTCCAATTGTTTATATGAAATGTAATAATTCTAAAGGGATATTGATTAGCAAAAGCTTCACATATTGATGCATTTATACTATGTTGGCTAGCCAATACAAGAGACCTTCAGGTCATATACAGAACACCTTTGGGTCATATAAAAAAGACCTTGGCTTGTTTGGTCACAACATATAAAAAAGAATATAGTGGCATATCCATATGTATGCAATAGTTAATCTACTATTCATTATATACTTGTGTTTGGCATATGCATATGTATGACCTAGTTAATATATTATTCATTATATATTTGTGTTTGTTTGAGTTTTCTCTATGAAAATTTATGCTTATTGAGTTGCAACTCATATAAAGTGCAAATATTTTCAAGGTTACCATTGTTGATAATTCTTTTTGGCTTGCTCTGAGCCTGGAGTTTGTTGATAACAACACAAGCCATAGGTTGGCCAACTGGTGCTTTATACTCCCTCCTCCTCAACATTTGCACGCGCGCGCACACACACACACACACACACACATATATATTCAAGCTAGCTTGTATATATAACTTATATTGATGTATGTGTTTATGTTTACATGAGAAAAATGTATTATCTTGTTGGATTTCTATAATGCTATATTTATATATATGATTATAGTATTATAGCTTAAATCGCACGGAGAGTACAAGGGTGTTACAACTATTATTCATTTATAGTTACTTTTGCATCATTTTGTATGTTAAAATATTGTTACTTCTGTGTTTTACTGTTGTTTGTGCTCCTCTGTGTTCTAAGTGATGGGTTGATGACTTGGTGAACAAAGGACCAATTATGGACAAAGAAAGAAAGTAGGTCAAATTAAGATCAAGATAAGACATGACCATGTTGTAAAGCACACGACCGTATAGAGCTTGAGAATATTTACTGATGTGGGCATGGAAACATTTTGCATGCTAAGGACTAATTTGAAGATTTTTTTTTTCATTATGTCCTTGGAGATTGTTTTCGTAAGTTTTAATTAATTTAAAACCCCTAACAAGGTTAGCTATTGGTCATAGCATAAATATTCGTGTGATTGATATTTTTGGCTCTCTTGGATTGTTTAGCCGACATTAGTATTCTGATTTTTTGTGTTCTTCTCTCAAAATGAGTTTTAAACATTCTTCTAGTTGAGGTACTTTCAAAGTTAAATTCAAGTAAAATGTGAGACATTTCTACTTAATCTGTTCTCATTAGTATTGTTTTGGTTGTTCAATAAGGGCCTATTGATTAACTAAGACCACAATATAATATTGGTTAAGATTAAGAGCATTTCTTGTTAGTTCTAGCATAAGTGGAGAATAACGTGTATGTTTGTGGTTGTACAACATATCTTGTTATGGTATTGAATAATTTATTTTAAGTGATCTACGGCGTTTTCTGATTTCACTGGCTAAGATAAGGGTCTTTTTAGTTGGGCATTTCCTAGGAGTTTTTTTTTGTAAGAGAAGTAATCTGCAGGGCATTTCCTAGGGCTAACGAAGAGGTAGGAGGTTAATTATTTGAGCACACCATCAATAACTATAATCTTGTCTATTCAAATGCTTAGTATTCACATTTAGTGTAAATGATCAATTTATTGGATTGAATGGAGAATTACTTTTGCTAAGCCCTAGTCATTATCGAATTTCTTTTACTTGTTTAAGGCATTTTTGCTGCTTTCTAAATTGCAATATTTAATTTTCTTTACTCATTTTTCATCATTCATAGTATTTTCCACAATTTAATTTTATTTTTTTCTCCACAATTAAACAATTAGTTACTAGTCTTTAAGGTTCGACTCTGTTCACTGATGCACTCAATTTATTTTTCTAAATAGGTTTTTGTTTACTAGATTGATACCCTTTCAAATTTTGGTGTTGTTCTTAGGGACTGGTGTTTAAGATTTTGTTTATTTACTTAATTGCTTAAATTTTTGGTTGTGTGCTTACGTTGTTGTTCTTTTGCATGTAGTCTTTTGTGCGATCTTAAGATAGAAAGACTATGAAGTTACCAAGAAAGGAAGCTATACTACGCAAAGTTCAGGCTTGTAGTTCTATGCAACATCCCGCTGATATCAGCTATAACATTGATTCTCATAGTAAGATCGAGATGGCTAACGACTACAACTTTCCACAAACTCTAAGGGATATGATCGCACCTCTTGTGAACTAAGAGTCGATCTATATATAATACCAATCTTTGAGGGTCTAAAATTAGACTGATTCAATTAACTGCCCAAGTTTGAAAGCCTTGAGAGAGAAAATTGAAGCACCCGAAAGAATTTCGTGTTGCCTATTCTTGGTTTAGGTTGTAAGGAGTGACTAAATAATAGATAAATTTGTGTTCTTTCCTTTTCCTACTAGAAGGCAAAACTATGGAATGGTTGTACTACTTTCCTCCTGTACAGTGAATACATGGCTTGAAATGGCAAGATCGTTCTTTCCTACTTTCAGAGTTGCTAGTCCGAGGAGAGAAATTTTTAGTATCAAATAGAAAGATATTGAAACATTGCATGAGTATTAGGAAAGATATAAAATGTTAGGCTAATTTTCCTCATCACGGAATCATAGAACAACAACTTAATCAGTACTTCTATGACAAATTGCTGACAATTGAAAGAAGGATGATTAATGTAACTATGATGGAGATTTTGCTAAACAAAAAACCATAGGAAGCTATGGAGTTGGTCTCTGTCATTGCCACCAACTCACAGTAGTTCGACAACCACATAAAAACAACAGTGAGTGGAATTCATAATTTAAGTACTTCTAAACTTGAAAGTAAAATGAAGACTCTTGCTAATTTTTTGGAAAAGACTATTGTTGCTATACAAAATTTGAATATGTCTAAGGGGTAGCAAACCTAAGTTTGTGGTATTTATGGTTACTAGGGTCATTCAACAAATGCATGCTCATCTCTACAAGATGAGGACTCGAATGTACAAATTAATGCAATCAATAATTTTGGTGGCCAATCTCGAAGGAAGTATGATCCATAGTCGAACACATGTAATCTAGGTTGGAGAGACCATCCAAATATGAATTATGGGAACATACATCAAAATTATCAACCTCAATAGAACCCACAATGCCAAGCACCTCACTAGTCCAATGATAATGACAAAGTGCCATAATTGGAGGAGATGATGAAAACTTTTATGGAAACAACTCAAACAAGTATTTAGGATTTGTAGAACCAAGTCAGTCAGTTGGCCACTTTATTTAACAAGCTAGAAAATCGAGGAAAATTACCTTTCCAACATACTACGAATCGAAGACAGAATGCTAATGAGAACACTCTAAGAAATGGGAAAGAAATTCAAAGTGCAAAAAAACGAAGGCCACATGACATGACCATGTTGTATCCATTGAAACAAAGAAGTATTCTTCCAAAGACATGGTTTTACATGTATGCACATGCTGAGAAACTGCGTTTTCCACATAGATTGGCAAAGAAAAAGAGGGTGATGGATTTCTAAGATATCTTGAGACTCTCGAAAAGGTAGAAATCAACATTCCTCTACTTACAACAATCAAACAAGTACCTTGATACTTCAAATTCTTGAAAGAGTTATGTACTTCCATAAATAACCTAATAGGGAATGAATGAGTTTAAATGGGAGGGAAAATTTCGCTAATATTGCAGAAGAAAATGCCTATCAAGAATATGACCCAGGTATCTTTGCTATGCCGTTCAAGATTGCCAATATAGGAATAGACCAAACTATGTGTGGTTTACATGCTTCAATTAATTTTGTGCCTTTTTCTATTTACTCTACATTGAATGTTGGTCTTCTGAAACAAAATGGTGTAATGCTAACTCTTATTGACCGCTCATATTTTTCATGAGGGTGTTTTGGAAGATTTTTTTGGAGCAATTAAATGACTCGGTGCTCTGTACTGGCTTTTACATGTTGGACATGGAAGATGATGACACACCAAGCTTGAGATTGATATTGTTAGGTGGACCTTTCCTAAAACTATAAAAACTAAAATAGATATGCATGAGGTGTAGTAATTAAGTTTAGCATTAATGATGTAATGAAACAACCTAGTGATTTTTCTTCAGTTTTTTAGTTTATTCAACTGGCCTACTAACGAAAAAGTTCATAGAGTTATGTGGTGATAATTCTTTGCAAGTAGCTTTGACTGAAAGCTTTACAACAAAAATGTTGATAGACATGGAAAGGACTTAGACTGTAATGCCAGCCCTTGCTTATATTGTGCATGATTTGTACTCTTTAAAGTCAATACCAGTAGAGATGCAATTTATCATGTTAACCCTTTTAGAGAACAAACTTCTTTTTCAATTGTTCAGCCATCAATACTGAAGTTGAAGCCACTTCTTGAGCACCTCAAGTATGCATTAGTAATGGACAAAAAAGCATTGTAAGTGATCATCTTCAATAAATTGAGTAAAATGGAGGAAGAAAGATTGATTCGGGTTCTCAGAGAAAATAATGAAGCCATTGGATGGACAATTGCAAGGTTTCAAGGGACCAAGCCCATTTATCTGCATGCATCGAATCCCACTGGAAGATGACTGTAAATCTAGTATACAAGCTCAACACAGTCTAAATCCACCCACGATGGAGGTCTTGAAGAAATAAAACCTCAAGCTATTAGATGCAGGCATGATCTATGTGATTTCTAATAGCAAGTGGGTAATTCTAACTCAAGTGGCTCCTAATAAAATTGACATTACTATTATGAAGAATAAACAAACTGAGTTGGTTACTACTTATGTTCAAAATTGATGGCGTGTTTGTATAGACAATAGAAAGTTGATTGCTACAGCATGTAAAGATCACTTTCCACTTCCTCTTGTGATCAAATTCTTGAAGGATTTAGGTGTTTATAAATTTCTTGTTGCACCAGAAGATCAAGAAATGCCGACCTTAACATGTCCATTTTCCACTTTTGCGTAAAGTCGCATGTCGTTTGGACTATTTAATGCGCTTGCAATGCTTTAGAGATGTATGGTAAGTATATGTTCTGCTAGTGAAAATATCGGTCCCAATAGGAATGACAACCAAGAGGGGGTGAATTGGATTTTTAGAGTTAAAAACTTTGTTGAAAATCTTTTGCAAACTAAAACAAGCAACAAAGTTCTTTTAAATCAAAATCAAAGTTAAATGCGAAAGCAACTTAAAATAAAAGATCCAATCCACACACAACAATGTAAATCAAATGCAAATGCAAAGCAAGTAAGAGAGAGAGAGTAAGATAAGAGAGAACAAAATTGATTTATAGTGGTTAGGTCCTCCTTGACCTACGTCCATTCCTCTAGATCCACTAGAGAATTTCAATCTTCTATCTTCCTCACTTCCTAGTGGAGGGAAACTGTTTAAAACACTTATTTTTGTAGGATCAACAAGCAAATCATTACACCTTGTTTTAAGGACAAAACAAGCAAACCAAATCCCTAGTTTTTTATGGGATCAACTAGAAAACCAAAAGTACTTGTTTTCAAGACAAAACAAGCAAACCAACGTCTAGTTTTGCAGGTAACAAACTAGAAAACCTACACCTTTAGTTTTCTACGACTCACTATCAACCACTCTTATTTTTTTAAGACTTAACAAGAAAACCTATATACCATAATAAAATAACCTTGCTTGATACTAAAGGAACCCAAGATATAGCAGATTAAAGTTTACACAACCCCAGAAATATGATAGCAAGTAAATAGCTTAAATGGGCATGAACTAAAGAGTGAGATAACAAATGAGAAATAAAGATAGCAAAGTCTAGCCAAGGTTTCTCACACTTCTTTTGATATTGGAGACATCAATTTATAGCAACTTGTAAGAATATAGCCGTTGGAATCCTCAAAATTTGTCGTTGAGAGAGTGAAAAATTCTGATTTAAATGACATCACAGCCTTCTACGTGCGTTGTTGTTCATGCTACGTGTGTTGATAGTCATCTACGTGCCTTATGGAATGATCTACATGCATTCTTCTGTGTTCCAGAATATCCAATTTCACCCAGACTATTATTAATGTGCGTTCTTGATTAATAAGGTGTTTTGTCGTTGCCTAGACTTTCATCAACACACTTTCTTGATCATTAACGCATTTTCTTGTTCTGCCCAGACTTTCATTAAAGTGCTTTATTGATCATTAATGCACTTTGTTGATCTATAAGAAGCCTTATCATTTTCTAGACTTTCATTAAGGTGCCTTAATGAATCATTAAGTTGCATTGTCGTTTGCCAAAGTTCACTCCTTTAATTTTGACATCATCTTGTACGAGGAATATTTAAATTTGAAATCCCGATCTCAACTTTGTCATCATCTGAAGATCGTCAACATGTGTTGTAACCCATCTACGTGCATTGATCTTGTCATTAAAGTTTGCATCTTTAATCCATCTAAGAAACAATGGCCAGATCATTCGACAACATGTGTTACACCTAATTTACTTGCTTTGATCCTTATCGATGTGCCTTAATGAATCATCTACGTGCTTAAATGAATGCCTGACACTTTCTGCTTCTTTGATCAACACGTCTACATTCTTATATGTCAATTTTCCAATGATTAAGGCGCTTTAATGAATCAATAAGGTGCTTTATTGATTTTTAATGCACTTTAATGAATCCTTAAGGTGCCTTAATGACAAATATCAGCAAGTTCGCAATTTTGCACATTTTTCATGCATGTTTTGCCTTCATCATCATCAAAACCCAGCTCAACAATCTCTTGTTTTGTTAGGATGAAAAAACATGCATGAATTTGAACATTTAATCATCAATTACAAACAATTTGATCAAGGATTTTCACTCCTTGTCACTTATTTAGTCCAATACAATAATAATTATGGTGTTGAAAACAAAGATGATACCAAATGAAAAATAACATGCAAATTCATGTAACACTTCTCCCCATTTTTGTATCACAAAAAAGAACATGAAACATCAACATTCTCCCCCAATCAATCAAATGAATTAATAAACACAATTATAGGTCCCCCTAAACAAATGTATATGATACCAATTGAAATCAAGAGAATATATCTCCCCCTTTGAAATATAGAAATTCAATGCATGCAATCAATCAATCAATAAATGTATCTCCCCCTCTGAAATACACAAAATCAACATATAAAAATAGAATGCATACAAATGAAGAAATTAAAATAAATTTGAGTTCAAAGCAAGGGTACTACATTTGCATGGGTTGTGAAGCTTATTCCTCCAACTTCATCATCATCACTACTAAAACTTGAATCATCACCCAGGAATCTTATTTTCCTCCTTTTGCAATGTTTCTTAAAATAAGGGCAATCTAGTTTGACATGGTTGAGCTCATTACATTCATAACAAGTCAATTTGTTCATTCTATTGCCGGCCTTCTTTGCCTCTTTTTCTTTGTTGAGAAATTAGTAGAATTTCTTTGTGAGTTGTTCCATATCATTAGCCTCTTCATCAATATCCTCACTTGAGCTTTCAATATACTTTGATGCATTGAATGCAATGCCTATGTATTTCTTCTTCTTCTTGCCTACCTTCTCTTTATCCTCTTCCATACTTATTTCATGAGTGAGTAAGGAACCAAACAACTCCTCCAATGGCAAAGAATTGAGATCACTGGCTTTTAAGATGGCACCTTTCTTAGAAGCCCATAATTTAGGTAGAGACCCTAGAATCTTTCTCACAATCTCAGAATTTGTATATGATTTTCCAAGAGATTTGAGGCCATTGAGGATGTAATTGAAGCAATCAAACATTTCTTGAATGGATTCTTCTTTCTTCATCTTTAAAATCTCATATTTATGAACAAGGCGATAGATCTTGTTCTCTTTGACTTGTGTGGTGCCCCCATAAGTAATCTCAAAAGTCTTCCAAATCTCATGTGCATTTTCACACTACTAGACTTTATTGAACTAGGTCTTGCTAAGTGCACAAAAGAGTATGTGCATAGCCTTGATGTTGTATCGCACCATCTCTTAGTCATGCTCGGTCCATTATTCTTTCGATTTGGTCCTTTGAACACCATTAACATTCTTTTTAGGAACATAAGGACCTTCTTCTACTGCATCCCATATTTCTTCATCTTCACATTTTAGAAACACTCTCACTTTTGTTTTCGAATAGAGGTAATCACTGCCATTAAAGAAAGGAGCTCTATTAATTGCTAAACCTTCATATCTATGAATACTATTAAGAAATGCCATTTTTGAGATCTTTAACTCTTTAGATGTTAAGCCAAAAATGAAATATCAAGAGCACAAGCTTTGATATCCACTGAAAATATCAGTCCCAATAGGAATAGCAATCCAAGAGGGTGTGAATTGGATTTTTAGCCAGTTAAAATTTTTGTTGAAAATCTTTTGCAAACTAAAACAAACAACGAAGTTCTTTTAAATCATAATCAAAGTTAAATGCGGAAGTAACTTAAAATCAAAGATACAATCCATACACAAAAAATGTAAATCAAATACAAAGCAAGTAAGAGAGAGGTTCTCCTTGACTTACGTCCACTCTTTTAGATCCACTAGAGAATTTCAATCCATTATCTTCCTCACTTCCGGGTGAAGGGAAACCGTTTACAATACTTGTTTTGCAGGATCAATAAGCAAACCATTACACCTTGTTTGAAGGGCAAAACAATCAAACCAAATCCCTAGTTTTTTGCCGGCTCAACTAGAAAACCAAAGCCACTTGTTTTTAGAACAAAACAAGTAAACCAAAGCTCAAGTTTGTGCAAGTAACAAACTAGAAAGCCTAAACCTCTAATTTTCTAATGCTTAACAAGAAAACCTATCTACCTCAAGCAAATAACCTTACTTGATACAAAATCAACCTAAGCTATAGCAGATTAAAGCTCACGCAAACCCTAAAATATAATAGTGAGTAAATAGATCAAATTGGTATAAACTAAAGAGTGAGAGGACAAATGAGAAATAAAGATAGCAAAAATGTAGCCAAGGTTTCTCACGCTTCTTCTGATGTTGGACACATCTATTTATAGCCACTTGTAAGAATATAGCCGTTGGAAGCCTCGAAGTAGCTATTGTGAGAGAGTGAAAAATTATGATTTAAATGACGTCACAGCCTTTTGTGTGCGTTGTTGCCCATGCTACGTGAGTTGATAGTCATCTATGTGCCTTATGGAGTGATCTACATGCATTGTTCTTTGTTATAGAATATCCAGTTTCACCTAGACTATTATTAACGTACGTTGTTGATCAATAAGGTGCCTTGTTGTTGACTAGACTTTCATTAACGCATTTTGTCGTTCTGCCCAGACTTTCATTAAAGTGCTTTGTTGATTATTAACGCACTTTGTTGATCAATAAGCTGCCTTATCATTTTCCAGACTTTCATTAAGGTGCATTGTCGTTTTCTAAAGTTCACTCCTTTAATTCTGACGTCATCTTGTACGAGGATTATTCAAATTTGAAATCCCGAGGAGCGTCTTAACTTTGTCATCATCTGAAGATCGTCAATGTGAGTTGTAACCCATCTACGCCCGTTGATCTTCTCATTAAAGTTTGCATCTTTAATCCATCTATGAAACAATGCTCAGATCACTCGACAACGTGCCTTACACCTAATTTACGTGCATTGATCCTCATCTACATGCCTTAATGAATCATCTACGTGCTTAAATCAATGCCTGACACTTTCTGCTTCTTTGATCAACACGTCTACGTTCTTAGATGTCAATTTTCCAATGATTAAGGCGCTTTAATGAATCAATAAGGTGCTTTATTGATTTTTAATGCACTTTAATGAATCCTTAAGGTGCCTTAATGACAAATATCAGCAAGTCCGCAATTTTGCACATTTTTCATGGATGTTTTGCCTTCATCATCATCAAAACTAAACTCAACAGAGAGTATCATTGAGGTCTTCATGAATGACTTTACTATGTATGGTGATTCCTTTACATCTTCTCCAGCCATTATTTTAGGGCATATAGTTTTGGCCAGTGGCTTAGAAGTTTGGAAGGATAAAATGGATGAGATTCGTTCTTTGGCCCATTCGAATTTGGTGGTGCCTATAGAAAAGCATTTAACACGTTGAAAGAAAAGCTTATCACGGGCCTGCCGTTCGAATTCATGTGGGACGCGAACCTTAGATGATCTACTATGTGTCAAAGACATTGGATAATGCCCAAACAAACTATTCGACCACAAAAAAGAACTACTTGCAGTAGTTTTTGCTTTAGAAAAAGTTTAGATATTATTTACTTGGCACTAAAATATTTAATGACCAAAAAGGATGTCAAACCTATGCTTATTGGATGGATTTTGTTGTTGCAAGTGTTTGACATCAAAGTGACAGACAAAAAAGGGGCAGAAACTCTGGTTGTTAATCATCTTGGTCGTCTACCCAACCCACCATAAATGGAACTTGTAGTTACAGAAGAGTTTCTTGATTAACATCTATTTTTGAACTTTTGAAAATTTTTGAACTTTTTCACAATTATTTTTTGTTTTCGGCGCCATGTGTGGCTTTTTCATTGTCTTTCTGTATATTTTTTATTGAGAGCTTTGTGAATTTTTTTTTTCCATTTTTTGCAAGTTTTAGGGTTTTCATATAAATTATAAGTTTAAGGGCTTCATATTCAATTTTTTGTTGTCTTAATAATATTTTGGAGTTTGAGCTCGGTTATTCTTCCAAAATTTAGCATTCTTGTGTGAATCAACAAGTTTTGATATCTTTCTACTTGATATTCGTTTGAATCAACATGTTGATAGAGGATTGTTTCTGATAATCTTAGGTGACTGAATAGATTACAATATTTATCTGTTTTATTAGCTTCTGCTACAATAATTTACAATTGTACATAGTATCACATCACGGTGGTACGTAGACGTCTTATATATGTTTATTGCCACAAGGACCCATACCTATGATCCTCCAAGATTGTTCCATTACAAATTTGATTGTCTTCTCTAAAACCCTCAAACTCTATTGTACCGTCCATCTCATTCCCCATAACTTCTATGCACCAATTCATATCATCGCTTGGTGAGGAAGGCACCATTTCCTCATCAACCCATCTAAAGCTAAGATCATTATCAAGGTCCCGAAAGAAACCTTGACCATCTATGTCTTCCTCGGTGAACAACTGAATATCCTCATCATAATAACCACTATCTAAAGTCTCTGACTCTACGCCTGAATCAGAACTATCTATTGATATATCAGGATTGATCTCTGCTTCGAATGACCTGATAAAACTTCTTAATCTTTCATCATCATTCTCTTCTCCTTGTGAATCTTCAAACAGTGACATCAGAAGGGCACCATTCATTTCCGAGACCTCGAATTCATTGTCACCGTCCATGAATAAACTTCCAGACAAAAACGTTGCCATTTATTGGGGTATAAATGAATGATGTCGAGAAGGTCTACCAGAAAGACTCTGTATAGCTTAGCAAGAGAAGGTTGAGAGGTTCACAATGACTTCGTGAAGGAAGGGATAGCTATATATAGAGGTTCTGATATTGTGGAATATATCACAAAGGTACCCACAAAGCATGCATGCGCACCTGTGCTTATATAATTGTTTAAATTATTGAGAACAAATAGGATCTTGTCAGCAGAGAAAGAAAAAGCAATTAACGTAGATTCATGGATCTTTCTTTTTTACTAAACTATTTGAGCTTTCTTTTTTTTTTTGGATAGGTACACTCTTTGAGTTTAACTTATTATATTTTATTTGTTTCTAATAATAGTCTACTTTCTCTCTTGTATTATGATTTCCCAGCTAGTTTATTTCAATTTGCTACCCTTGTTCCGAGCTTTTTTTCGGATATATTTCATCTAGTATTCATATTCGTCGTTCCTCACATGACTGCCTGTGGAAGCTTGAGGGATATCGTGGGAGAAGAAAATTGAGTGAATCAACATTTTGTACACAATCGTTAGATTGTGTGCCCAACGGTAATTAAAGATGCCACTTCACATGCTACTTTATGTTATGCTAGCATTTAATATAGCTGATTTAATAAGTTGAACTTGAATGACAACTGTAAATAATTTGTTTATGTAAAGACTAATGAGTTTGTAACTTATTTGTACTAGAGTCAACTCTAAAATTAACAAGTTTTAAGTTGGATTAGTGGTAAAGTTAACAAAACTAACCATATAAAAATTTATTTATGTTAAGATTGTACTTATGGTTTTTAAGGTTAAAAAGTGAACCGAAAGATAATAAAATTATAATGGAAAGGTATTTTACTATTATTAGCATTATCTTTCAAAAACATTATCATTAACAACATAATAAATTAGTTGGAATAGAGTGACATGCACACTGTCCGGAAAGTGGGACATGAATAGGTGCCAAATGCAAACATGATACATGTATATGAAGGTTGATTAAAACCCTTGAGAGTGTGCTTTTAGGTGCAAGTCACAACCAACTACTAAATAATAGAAAGTTGTTGCTCATCGTTCTGGCCATCCAACCGACAAATAAGGCACATGGTGCGAACACAAATTGTTGGGTGCATTCAGATCTCACACTGTCCTTCTAAATCTTCATGGATCGTGTTAATGGTTTTGCTCCATGGGTCATGCTTTAGTCGCCTGTTTTTGTTAGAAAAGACTGGGAATTGAGGCGTGTAGAACACTGGCTTTAAAGTGTTTTATTACCCCCATTAGAATCTGTAAATTGAGAATTCTGCAATACACTTTTAAGATTACTCAATGCCCCAAGTGAAAATGTTTGCAGACATTTCACTTCTGTTGAGAATTTCTTCATTTAAACATATTGGAAACCGTTTGGAAACAAAAAGGTACACCTTTTGGGCATAACCAAAAATAACTTCAAAAAAAGGGACCAATCAGACAACTGCCAAAAATTTAAATTCGGAGATTTTAAACTATTTGTTATCATTGATGCCCAAGATGCCCCAAGTGCCTAAGTGCCAATCTTTGACTTTAAATAAATCATTTAAAGTCCAACCCATTATTCCATTTCAACCCAATTTATGAAATTGGTTGGATACCACCATATAAATCAAAAAACACACTTGTTTCTTTCCAATGTGGGACAAACTTATACAAACTACACTTACAATCCCCCACTTAGTTTGTGTGAGTTCGGTATAATCATTGACGTATCAAAACACATTCACAAAGGTAACTTTCGTTTTAAACCTTTAGTTAGTGTAAGCAATTCAAGACATAAGAAAAACACAAGTGACCTAAGCTTAAACTGCGATTCTTTCCGCTAAATCGGAATTGCCACACACGTATTGCAACATATGATTTCTAAAGAAATTCTCATAATAACCAGCACTATTAAGGCCATGTGCTACATCTTGAATTCATAAGCATTTACAAAGTTTATTCACTTTGCTA
>CAODLS012783255.1:0-17784 GCA_948243855.1 Flueggea neowawraea
ACGCAGACGACATGCAGAAGAAGCAAATAAATTAACTCAATTAACATCAAAAACATAAAATTAACTCTTCAATCACCAAAAATAAAATTTCAAATAAATTCTCAAATTATCCAAAATAATTATTCCAAAAATAATTATCCACCAATAATTATTCAAAATAATGACTCCAAGTATAATTATGAAAAAATACTTATAAAAAATAAATATACGAGATATTATAGATAATAATGGAGGAAATCACTTACTTTGCTCCTAGGATGCAGTAGACGCGAAATTGACTATTTCTAGGTTTCCTATCAAATTTCCTAAGCAAATGTGTTCTTCTCCTCTTTTCTCTCATTTTCCCCTTCTATTTCCCTCAATTAGGTGACCTAAGGATGAAACAAATGATTCCTACTTGATTAACATTAGATTTTATCATGTTCATCCTAAGTACAAGGTGGTGACATGCTTAGGACGTCCAATAAGGGGGTTACACATTTCTTCTTCTTATCAACTCCATTTCTTATGTTTTTGACACCTAAATAGGCCAAAAACTACAGAAATCAAATTTAAATTATTTATACAACTACCCTAATGTGTTTAAGAAACCACCTATTAACCATTCTTTTGTAATAACCTAATTTTTGAACCTTGATTGTCCCACCAATAAATCTTTTGTTACTCTAAAACTTATTCTGAAATATTCTCTAACCATATGGGCAACGTATGCAACTTCAAATCAATGTATATTGTATGCAATACATGGTCGTGTATATTCGGTTTTGGTCATGGTTATGACAAGTGAAGAACCGATACCCACTTCCGAGGATAGATGATCTGTTCGACCAGTTGCATGGTGCGAAATGGTTTCCTAAGATCGAATTGAGGTTGGGATATCATCAGCTGAGGATCAGAGGTGAGGATATTCCAAAGACATCGTTCCGAACTAGATATGGTCACTACAAATTCTTGGTGATGTCGTTTGGATTCACTAACGCGCCAATGACATTCATGGATTTAATGAACATAGTCTTCAGACCGTATTTGGATCGGTTCATAATTGTTTTCATTCATGACATTTTTATCTACTCGAGAAGTAGGGAGAAGCATGAGGACCATTTGAGGTTAGTGCTGCAGGCTTTGCGGGAACATCAACTTTATGCTAAGTTCTTGAAGTACGAGTTCTGGCTCGAACAAGTGACATTCTTGGGACACATAATGTTGAGACAAGGCATTATGGTAGATCCTAAGAAAGTGGAGGCAGTACTCCATTGGGAGAGGCACAAGACCCTTACAGAGATTTGAAGTTTCCTTGGTTTAGCTGGGTATTACAGGAGGCTTATCTAAGATTTCTCGAGGATTGCTGCTCTTGTGACTCAGTTAACTCAAAAAGGGGTTAAGTTTGTTTGGTCTGATAAGTGTGAGGATCATTTTCAAAAGTTAAAGAAGTGTCTGACTAGTGCTTCAGTGTTGGTTATACCATCCGGTTCTGAAAGTTTTGCTGTGTATTGCGATGCATCGGGAGTTGGTCTAGGTTGTGCATTGATGCAACATGGTAAGGTAATTGCCTATGCATCGAGATAACTTAAGAGGAACAAACAAACTATCTAACGCATGACTTGGAGTTAGCAGCAATGGTGTTTGCACTCAAGATCTAGAGGCATTACCTGTACGGAGAGACTTTTAAGATCTTCACAGATCATAAGAGTTTGAAGTAAATTTTCGGGCAGCGAGACCTGAATCTAAGACAAAGATGTTGGCTCAAGTTGCTAAAGGATTATGATTTCACAATATCATATCATCCTGGTAAGGCTAACGTTGCTACCGATGCTCTGAGTAGGAAGTCGGTGAGTAGCTTAGCTCATATCTCTGTTGAGAGGCGACCTGCTTTGTCTGAATGGCAATGTCTGATGGATTCTGGAGTTGAGTTATAGTTTGATGATTCAGGGGTGTTATTTGGTCATATTGAGGCGAGACCTATACGGTTAAATCGGATTAGGGAAGCTCAAAAGGAGGATTCTAAGTTCCAGATTTTGATCGAGAAAGTTAAGTCTTCTGGTGTACCTGGGTTCAATGTTGATGACTTTGGAGTCCTTTGGTTTGGACTGAGGTTATGCTTACCATCTTCTGGTGGTTTACGCGAGGAGATTATTACCGAGGATCACAGCTCTGCATATTTTGTGCAGCCGAGGTACATTAAGATGTATCGAAATCTTCGAGAGTCGTATTGGTGGCCAGAGATGGAGAAGGACATTAGTGAGTTTGTTAGTCTGTTTTTGACCTATCAGCAAGTTAAGTTTGAGCACCAACGTCCTTCTGGAGTATTACACTAGATTCCCATTCCGGAATGGAAATGGGATCGCATCATTATGGATTTTGTAGTGGGACTGCCGAGGACATCTTCTGGGTATGACTCCATCTAGGTTATCGTCGATTGATTTATCAAGTCAGCACATTTCCTCAATGTGAATGTGCTATATGGAGTGGCACGCCTAGCCAGTCTCTATCGTGTTAGATAGGGGACCTCAATTCACTTTACAGTTTAGGCGTAAACTACAAGAAGAGTTGGGTACTCAATTGGATTTTTGTATAGCTTTTTATCCACAGACAGATGGTCCGTTCGAACGTATGATTCAGACTTTAAAGGACATGTTGAAAGCATGTGCTATAGACTTTGCTGGGAGTTGGGATTCTCATTTGCTTGTGTTAGAGTTTGCATACAACAACTCATACCATTCGAATATTGGGATGGCACCATATGAGGCACTGTATGGTAGGATGTGTAGATCTCCCCTATGTTAGGCTAAGGCTAGTGAGAGAGAGTCGCTAAGGCCAGATCTCATGTTGGAGACTATTGAGAAAGTCAGATTGATTCAGGAGAGGATCCAGACTGCTCATAGTCATAATAAGAGTTACACTGTTCCAAAGTGTAAACATTTAGAGTTTGTTGTTGGTGACTATTTCTTTCTCAAAATATTGCTAATGAAGGGCATTATGAGATTTGGGAAGAAGGGCAAGTTGAGCCTAAGATACATTGGTCCATTTGAGATTATCGGTCGAGTTGGAGTCATGACTTATAAGTTGGCACTATTGCCTCTGTTTGCTTCTGTCCATCCAGTGTTCCGTATCTCACTTTTCCAGAAGTATGTCTCTGATCGATAACATGTTTTGGCAACACAGTCAGTTGAGATTAGGCCCAATCTGTCTTACAATGAGGATCTTGTGAGGATTGTTGACCGTAAGGTTAACGGACTTGAAAACTAGGAGATAGCTTCAGTGAAGGTGATTTGCAGGCACCATTCAGTTGAGGAGGCCATTTGGAAGACCAATGATGAGATGCGGTGCAAACATCCACACTTGTTCGACTCTGCAGATTCACAGGTTAGTACCTTCTGTCTTTGTTCTAGTTCATCTATTCTCTGTATCTTCTGTCTTTGTCTCTGTTCATGCATACTTAGCATCTCTATCTCCGCATTTCTATCTTTGTATCTATTTTTGCATACTCTGGCATTGCTTTCTTCATTTTGAGTTCGAGTGAGCTAGAACTGTGATACATTCATAGATTGTTATTCTATGATTTATCTGTTATTTTTGAGGTTATGATTTGATTTGGGTATTTAGACTTTATGTCTATTGAGGAGATTTTGAGTTACCCCGATTTGAAGATTTAGGTTCGATTTTAGCTTGATTTGGCTTGTCTAAATATTCGGGGACGAATTTCTTTTGAGGGGGAAAGTATGTAATATCCCGTCAGATTTTCTGTAGCTTTTTCATTCTATCCTGATTTGATCTTAAGGATTTTGAGTATTGGGTTATGATCTTTGAGGTTTGATGATGGTACTTAGGCATTGCTTGGTATTATTAAACCTCGGGAGTGATTCGACAGGTGTTCAGAAGCAAAAGGAGTTGAGGAGTGATGTCTGGCTAGGAATAATGTGCATTGTCCAGTTGAGGGATGTACGCTATTTGGGAAAACTCAAGATGATGTATGTTATCTAAAAATTTGGATGATCAACGTACGTTGGTATTTGAAGGCATACGGTGTGGTGAAATATCTAAAATTCGGAGCTTCTGTAATTCATATAACATACGTTGCTAAATGAGGACATACGTTGTGTAACTGTGTAACGTATGTTGCCTCAGAAATGACATATGTTGCCTTTGAAATTGCTGAAATGGTGTGTTTCAATATGCAACTCCTTAAAACGTTCAAAACTCGACCCCTTCATTATTTTCACTCTATTTTCCACACAAATCTCTCTCAAACCGTATGAAACTCTTCCTCATTGTTCCCCCATCATTCCTAATCATTTTTCGAGGTAGGATTACATCTCTTTCTTGGTTTTTATTAATTTTATGCTTAATTTTCAGATTTCTTTATTTGGATGAATTCTTTTAATTTTTTGATGATTTATATTGTAATAAAATTAGAGAATGTTAAAATAGGTCAGAGGGGACTTGAATGAACTTGATTCAAGCCTTGAATCAAGAGATTTGATAAGTTTTTGGAGGAACTAAGGTTGGGTTCGGTTTTGATAATTTTTAGAGTGATTTTGAGTTTGTTTGATGGAATTGTTGATTGATTTATGTTCTTAAGATTCTTTTGAGGCAATGTGGACCAATTGGAACATCGGGTATCGATCAGAACGTGATTTCAGTATTTTTTTTAAATAACTTTATGTTTAGCCAGTTTTGTAAACTTTTGAAAAGTTTGAGTTAGATTTGTAATTTCGAAAAGTTGGAAAACATATTTGTAATTTTTGGAAAATAGGGTTCAAATTTGTAATTTCTAGAAAGTTGTGGTTTAGATTTTTAATTTTAGAAAAGTTGGGCACGACGGAAATTTAGCGTAAATTTTGATTTTCAGGGTTTCTGAGTTAGATCTTCGACCGAAATAGGTTTTTCGTCGTCGGACGAGTGTCTGCATTTGCATATTATGCATTCGGTACTGCCATAGTACCAATATTTCTTTTTGATAATTGTTGTGTCTATAACTTTTTTGGCTTCCTGTTCCTACTAGCATGATCAACTACCTGCTAGTGGTGTTTGACTAGATCATTAGCATTGGATATCAGGTGAGTGGAATGGAAGCTTCAGACACACAGGCTGTGTCTTCCAACGTTATATAGTTTTTGATGTGTCTGGATATAATCTGTAACCTGACTAATAATTATTTGGTTAATTAATAGTCGGACTTATGTGATTATTAATAACCAATGTTCTGTTATGATGTTTAAAATATATATTGGTATATATATATATATATATATATATATATATATATATATATATATATATATATATATATATACTGCTGTAAAAATATTAAAACTATGATCTGCATGCTCGTCTGATAATATTATGTATTTATTATATTCTAATATGGGACACCTAACTACGGGGTATGTATACATTTGTATATATATATGTGTGACACACACACACACACATATATATGTATACACATATACACACACACACACACATATATATGCACGCACGCACACACACACACACACACATATATATATATATGTATATATATAGACACACACACATGCACATACACATACATACATACATATTGTAATATTCTGCCCATTCTGGTTAGGAGTCCTATAGATTTCTGACCGAGACCGATTTGATTTTGAAGATAATCGAATGTATTTTGCTGAGAATTATGTGTAATCGAATCTCGAGGGAGGTCTGATGCACGTGGGGAAGCATGAAATGTCGAGAATGTGACTAGAGTGTGAACAACGTACGTTATACATTGAGGAAGACGTATGTTATTTGGAACTTGTAGAGGTATGACATACGTTATCTGGGACACGAGGATGATCAACGTACATTCGCTGGGAACGACGTACGTTGAGATGTGTTTCCTCAAAACCGTGGCTACTGAATGCATCACAACGTGAATTGTGAGGCACGACGTATGTGGTGCGCCACCAGAACTTACGTTGTCATTGAGTATGATGTACGTTACCTTTGAAATTATCGAAATGCTACGTTTTGATCTACAGCTCTCAAAAACGCCCAAACTCGACACATTTCGTCATTTTCTCCTCATTCTCACTGAAAACTCTCTCAACTCATCTGGAGTTCTCCCACATTGCTCCCTTAACGTTCTTAAACCACTTCTGAGGTAAGATTAACATCCTTTCTTCATTTTTAACTCATTTTCATGCATTAATTCATATAATCCATTTTTGCCCGAAATCCATATATGGTTTGGATTTCTGGTGTTTCATAGTTAATGAATGCTAAGGGTTGTTAGATTAGACTTTATTGAGGTTAAAGGAACATGATTCAAGTTTTCAATCAAAGGAATTGATGACTTTTTAGAAGAACTATCGTTAGGTTTGGTTTGGATGATTTTGGGTTAATTGTGATGTTTATTTGCAAAATATGAGGGATTCATGTTCAGGGGATGAATTTGAGTGAAGATGTATGTTCGATTTCATCGGGTATCGGGCGGAGAGTAATTTTGACATTTTTGCAAATATTTTCTGTAGCGGCAGATTTTGGGGTGTTTTTGCAAATAATTTCTGTCGTAGATAGATTTGTAAATTTTAGAGGGCTGAGGAATAGATTTGTGATGGTTGAAACATATGGACTGACTTGTAATTTTACGAGTCAAAGATTAATTCGTGATTTCTGAGAGTTCGGGGAAGAATTTGAGGATTCTGACTTATAGAATGCGAATTGGTAATCACAAGACATCTCGGGAACATTTTCACAATTTGTCGAGTCTCGAATACTAAAATGTAATTTTATATTGGTCGGGACCAAACTGTAATTTTACGTAGATTTTGAATTTTGGATCGAAAGTGATAAATTCAATTTCGGATTATATTTTGGGCGACTTCGAGGGTCTACACTTGCATTTGCATATCATGCATTTGGTATTGCCATAATACCGTATTTTGATATTTGTGATGTCTGTATGTATACAGCTTCCTGTTCTTGCCAGTGAGACCAACCACTGACTAGTGGGGCTTGACTGGTGTTTCTGCTTGGATTTCTAGGTGAGTGAATAGCAGCTTTAGACACATTGGTTGTGTCTTGAACTCCTATTTACTAATTTTTGATGTGTTGGCTATAATACGAAAATGGACTAATCTAGGGATTGGCTAAGATGTAAACTAGTTATTTGTGTAATAATCAGTGTTGGTTTCGAAATTGATATATATGTCTTATATATCTTTGCTTTGATTTTAATGATGGATTGCATGCTATGCATTTTGTACTATATGTTAGTACGATTTGGCTTTCGATATGGGGACACCTGTGCTACGAGGCACATAGCCTTTGGTATACCAATGATTGTTATAGCCCAGCTAGCAGGGTTGTCGGTAGCCATGTTGCCCTAACCAGGCACATGATTTGTTATTGATAGAGGTGAGTTCTCATCATTTATGGCTGCTCCACACATTTTGTGATATATGGCAGAGTCCATATCATGCTTGCTTAGTCTCATATCGCTTGTATATGTTTTGACATGAAAATGTTGATTGAAAATCTGAAATGATTTTATTACGCCTACGTGAATGTTGGTTGCTTTGTGTGCAAATGACTTCGAAAGGCTATTGCTTATAAAGCATGTGTGTGTATATATATATATATATATATATATATATATGAACGTTGCTTGTGGTATTTGCGAACTGTTTTCAAAATAGTCTTTGTGAGGCAGGTATGAGACGGTCTAGAGTGTTATTCCTCACTGTGTTTGACCTCATTTTATTTCTGTCTGTGGTTGATTCTATCTTTCAGGTGCACAGATTTTGGGTTCGGCAACTGTTCCGCATCCCGGATAGCCGTGAGGAGTCTTTTGGTTAGTGATGCCTATTGATCGGCCTCTTTTGTTTTTGTTAGAGCTCTGCATCAGGATGTTGAGGTGTTACTGGGTTGTCCATATAATCTGATGTATATATTTTATTTGATTTTATTAGAGTATATTACCGTATATATTTTGGAACTTATTATATATTGAGTTATATAAATATGTTTACTTAACAAATGTTTTCCAAAATCTTTTCGAAATTAAATGTTTGGGTAGAAATTATGATCTTTGAGGCTTGTGGGAGATGGGCTAGACTTCCATAGACGGTTCACACCGTACGCTGGTCATGGTCCCGAGAATGGGTCGTGACAAAGGTGGTATCAGAGCGCTAGGTTCTCGGATAGTTTGGGTCTGGTGTGGAGCTTAGATATCTTTGATTGAGTCAGTATGATTTGCTTCTATGGATTCTTTGATATCTGGCTCGGGACTTTGGCAATCACTTTCATATTGATGTTGTAAACGCGATTTGTTTTTTTCATAGATATGGATCGTTCTCACGGTAGAGGTCGTCGTAGAGGCCGTGAGAGGCCTAGACGTCAGAATGTTGAGGTTGTCGACCATTCTATAGCCGACCAGTATGATGCAGCTAGTTTACATAAGGTTGTTTCACCAGGACCACCGCCCCAACCTTCGCCTATTGGTCAGATGGATGCTTTAGAGTGGTTTACTCAGGTCCTTATACGGGTGGAGGCACTTTAATCGGTCAGGCTGCTGGAGGCCAGCCTGTTCTGCCTGTTGCAGCACCACCAGTTCATCCACTTCAGCCTGAGGCAGTTGCAGTACCTGTACCTGCTATAATTCCTGCAGCATTCCAGTCTGATGCTAAGTCTTGTCTCGTGAGATTTATAAAGCTTTCTCCTCCTAGATTTTTGGGAAAATTGGGGAAGGAACCTCAGGATTTCACATTTACAGTATAGTAGTGTTTTGAGGCCATGGAGCTTACGGATGACGCTGCGAGGGTGAGAATGGCCTCATTTCTATTGGATGGTCGAGTTGCTAAGTGGTGGCAAGACTAGAGGTCTCGTAGAGTATTCACATGGGAGAAGTTAAAGTTTGAGCTCACTTTATCTGTTATTCATTCGAGTGAGAGAGATAAGAGGGCAGACCAATTCAGCGAGTTTTGTCAAGAACTGGGCATGTCCGTGAGTGAGTATGAGGACAGGTTCTTGGAGCTGAGCCGATATGCACCTATTGAGGTCGTGGTGAGGAGGCCTTGGCTAGGAAGTTCTTAGGAGAGTGGTAGCGACTCAGAAGTTGTCTACAGTGTCGCATATTTCTGAGGCTGCAAGGAGTATGGAGTACCAAGATGATAGATAACTGAGAAAGCCCAAGAGGGCAAAGACTGAGAGTTCATCAAACGGCTAGTAGGGCTGTGGATAGAGTGTATTGTCAGAGTACAGACATGGACATTCCTCTAGATGTCAGAGCCAGAGGTAGGGACAGGGATCCTAGGGTGCTAGTGTAGTACAACCAGTGGGATATGCTGGAGGACAGAGTTTTGGAGGATCACGTCCGCCTTGTGAGATGTGTAGAAGGAGAAACTCAGGGGCTTGTAGCAGGGCAGCATGCCTTTGTTTCGATTGTAGGCAGCCAAGGCATAATGTAATATCCCCTACTGTTATAGCCGGACAACTGTAGTATTTTGTCTAGTTTCGTGATGTTAGAGATGTGAGGAATCTTGCTTTTTGAGGGTTAGTTTCGGCTATTGGATGCATAATGACGTACGTTGAGAGGCATAACGTACATTGTGCATTACCATAACGTACGTTGCCATTGGATATAACGTACATTGCCTTGGATCTGTAGTTATTAAAACGCCCAAAACCCATCATTTCCTCTCAAATTTTCACTCAAAACTCTCCAACTCGTATGGAATTCTCGGACCTGGCTTTCCCAATGTCCCTAATCCATTTTGAGGTAAGATTAATATCATTCCTTCAATTTAAACTCAATTTCATGCTCTGAATAGGAAGTCGATAAGGAGTTTAGCTCACATCACAGTTGAGAAACGATCAATAGTCGCCAAATGGCCGAGATTGATGGAGGATGGAGTTAGTTTACAGTTGGATAACTCTAGAGTTATGGTTGGTCACGTTGAGGCGAGACCTATACTGTTGGATCATATACGAGAGTCTCAGAAGGAGGATTCTGAGATACAGAGTCTGATTGATAAAGTTAAATCATCTAGTGTACCTGGGTTCAGCATTGATGACTCAGGAGTCCTTTGGTTTAGGATGAGATTGTTCATACCATCGTGTGGTGGATTACGCGAGGATATTATGACCTAAGGTCACAATTTTACCTATTATGTACACCCGGGGTACATCAAGATGTATCGAGATCTTCGAGAATCCTATTAGTGGCCAGGGATGAAGAAGGACATAACTGAGTTTGTTAGCCGGTGTTTGACCTGTTAGCAGGTTAAGTTTCAGCACCAGCATCCTTCTGGATTGACGCAGCAGTTTCCTCTTTCGGAGTGGAAGTGGGATCGCATCACGATGGATTTTGTAGTGGGGTTACCGATGACATCTTTGGGTTATGACTCCTTTTGGGTGATTGTGGACTGATTGACGAACTCGACACATTTTCTACCTGTCAAGACGACATGTGGAGCTGCACGATTGGCAAAGACTTGTCCTATGACGAGGTTCCTATGAGGATCGTTGACCGTCAGGTCAAGAGACTCCATAACAAAGAGATCGCTTCAGTGAAAGTGATTTGGCAGCATCATTCTGTGGAGAAGGCCGCTTGGGAGGTCAAGGATGAGATGTGGCGTAGATATCCACACCTGTTCGACGCAGTTGATTCGTAGGTCAGTGTATTCATTTGTATTTTTGCATTCTTTGCATTTAATATTCATTTTTGCATCAAGATGTTGCATACTGGCACGTAGAGTGAGTGTTCTGTATGCACCATCTATGTTTTGAGGCTATTAGCCCATATTTTGATTTGGTATTGTTGGGAATCTAGAGTTGATCTTAGATTCGATTTTGTTGTTTCGAAATTCGAGGAGGAATTTCTTTTGAGGAGGGAGTATGTAATATTCCGCCCATCCTGGTAAGGAGTCTTGTAGATTTCTAACCAAGTTCAATTTGATGTTGAAGATAATCAGACATATTTTGTTGAGGATTAGGTGTTATCGAACCTTGAGGGATGTTCGATGCACGTGGGGAAGCGTGGAATGTCGAGTATGTGACTGGAGAGTGAACAACGTATGTTGTACGTTGAGGAAGATGTACGTTATGTGAAAAGTAGCATAACATACGTTGTAGAGGTATGACATACGTTATCTAGGACACGAGGATGATCAATGTACATTAGCTGAGAACGACGTATGTTGAGATGTGTTTCCTCAAAACTGTGGCTACTAGATCAATCACAACGTGATTTGTGAGGCACGACGTATGTTGTACGGCACCACAACGTATGTTGTCATTGAGTATGACATACATTGCCTTTGAAATTGTGAAAACAATGTGTTTGATCTACAACTCTAAAAAACGGCCAAACCCGACACATTTAGTCATTTTCTTTCCATTTCTCAGTGAAAAATCTCTCAACTCGTCTAGAGTTCTCCCACATTGCTCCCCTAACGTTCGTAAACCACTTCTGAGGTAAGATTAACATCCTTTCTTCATTTTTAACTCATTTTCATGCATTAATTCATATAATGCATTTTTGCCCAAAATCCATCTAGGGTTCAGATTTTTGGTGTTTCTGAGTTAATGAATGCTAGGGGTTGTTAGATTAGACTTTATCGAGGTTAAAGAAACATGATTCAAGCTTTGGATCAAAGGAATTGATGACTTTTTGGAGGAACTAGGGTTATATTTGGTTTTGATGATTTTTGATTAATAGCGATGTTTATTTGTGAATTCTAAGGTTGAATTCGTGTTCAGGGGATGAATTTGAGTCAGCATATGTGTTCGATTTCATTGGGTATCGAACGGAGCGTAATTTTGGTGTTTTTGCAAATATTTTTTGTCGCGGCATATTTTGGGATGTTTTTGCAAATACTTTCTGCCGTATATAGATTTGTAAATTTTAGAGGGCTGATGGATAGATTTGTGAATTTTGAAACATAGGGAGTGACTTGTAATTTTATGAGTCAAAGATTAATTCGCGATTTTTGAGAGTTCGAGAAAGAATTTGGGGATTCTGACTTCTGGAACGCCAGTTGGTAATCTCAAGATACCTCAAAAACTGTTTCACAATTTGTTGAGTCTCGGGGACTAAAACATAATTTTACATTAATCGAGGACTGAACTGTAATTTCACGTAGATTTTGAATTTTGGATCAAAAGTGATAGATTCACTTTCGGATTATATTTTGGACGACTTTGAGGGTCTACATTTGCATTTACATATCATGTATTTGGTATTGTCACAGTACCATATTTTGATATTTGTGTTGTTTCTATGTATACAGCTTCATGTTCTTGTCAGCTAGACCAACCACCGACTAGTGGGGCTTGACTTGTGTTTTTGCTTGGATTTTCAGATGAGTGAATACCAACTTTAGACACATTGACTGTGTCTCGAACTCCTATTTATTAGTTTTTGATGTGTTGGCTACAATACGAAAATGGGCTAATCTAAGGATTGTCTAAGATGTAAACTGGTTATTTGCGTAATAATTAGTGTTGGTTTTGAAATTGATATATATATATATATATTATATATCTTTGCTTTGATTTTAATGCAGGATTGCATGCTATGGATTTTGTACTATATGTTAGAACTATTTGGTTTTCGATATGAGGACACCTGTGCTACAAGGCACGTAGCCCTTGATATACTAATGATTGTCATAGCCAAGCTACCAGGGTTATCGGTAGCCATGTTGCCCCGATTAGGCACATGATTTTTTATTGATAGAGTTTCCTCATCGTTTATGGTTGGTCCACACATTTCGTGATATATGGCAGAGTCCATATCACGCTTGCTTAGTACCATATCGCTTGTATATGTTTTGACATGAAAATGTTGATTGAAAATCTGAAATGATTTTATTACGCCTACGTGCATGTTGGTTGCTTTGTGTACAAATGACTTTGAAATGATTTTCGAAAGGCTATTACTTATAAAGCATGTATATATATATATATATACCTATGAATATTTCTTGTGGTATTTGGAAACTATTTTCAAAATAGTCTTCGTGAGGCACGTATGAGGCGATCTGGAGTGTTATTCCGCACTCGGTTTGACCCTCGTTTTATTTTTGTCTCTTTGATTTGAGTTGGGCTTTGTGATTGAAAGACTCATTCATCTTGGGTGTGAGAGATCCAAAAATGTGGGTGAAGAATCTTGATGATTATGAGTTGGGTTGTTGGAGTAGGTGTTAGATTCATGACCAGGAGGTTGATTTTATTCTATATGAGTGACCGGTCAGTTGGGCATTGATCGGATTTGGAGTTTGTATATTTTTAATTTATGACGCCGTCAAGGATTAGATGGCATTTGCATTTCATGCATACATTTGGTATAGCCACAATACCAACATCCCATTTCGTTGTGTTTCTAATATATGTGTTTCTGCTATCTTTGAAGCAGCTTCGTGTTCCTACCAGCACGACCAGCCACCCACGAGTGGTACCTGACTGGATCCTTAGCATTCGGATACCAAGTGAGTGAAAAGAAAGCTTCAGACACATAGGCCGTGTCTTCCAAATTATATGTTTTTTATGTGCTGGGCATTTTCTGAAAATTAGATTAATAAATGTTTGGCTAATTAATAATATGTTTATGTGATTATTAATATTTGGTTTTCATTTTTGGAAAATGATAATATTCATATGGTATTTGAATATTGTCTGTAAATTATCTTTGTTTGAAATATTAATATTTATATTAAGATTATAAATATTCCTGGTGAAATGATTTTCGTTGCATGTGTGTGTGTGTGTATATATATATATATACTTTGATATGGGACACTTGTGGCACGTATGGTAAACATAGTCATTGGTATACCATTACGAAGTTAAGGCCCAGTTACCAGGGTTTATGGTAGCCGTGTACCCGGCCAGATGCATGTACTCAGTTTCAGTATGGTGGCGGAGCCCACCTTGTGTGTGATATGTTATCAGTCAATTTCAGGTCACATATTCGTTTTATATATATATATATATATCTTATGTGTTTCTGCCTGTTGTTTGCTTTGGTTGTTGGAATTTGCGGCTAGTTCATGGCATTCATAAGCAAGTAGTGCAGTGAAAATAACAAAAAATTTAAGACTTGAATTCCAACAAGGACCCATGCACATCAACATATACAATTAGGGTTAGAAGATCCACCTTAAATCCAAAACTCTTATGTTCGATTGGACGGAATGTTGGTGTAGCTTTTAGCAAAACTCAAACCACCCTTTGGTCATGTTGCCTTTGCGCGAACGTGTCTAGAGTTATCCACACAAACGAACTTACCTGGGATTAGTGGAGTGTACTAGCACCCTTTTAGAATCTCTATTCTAAATCTCACAAAATAATTTTCTCTCTTTGTAAGTGTCACTCACAAATTCGGCCTTGCCTTGAATGAATTGAGTGGCAAAGTGTGCATCCTATTTATAGGCATATGAGGAGACCTAAATAGGTAGCACTAGGAGGCTGAAATTCCTCTCTCCTCATCCTCTAGGAATTCGGTTTCTTCCTCTATTGTAGGATGTGTGCCAAATTTCCTTTCCTAGTCACACTAGGGTTTGCCATTCTTGTCCTACAAGAATAAACACACTCATAATTATACATGCACTCCTAATTAGTTATGTACTCCTAATTAGTGTGTGTGTGAGCCGAAAATCGTCCTTGTCACACAAGGAATGAGACTCCTAAAAAATAGGAGAGGTAGTGTGTGCCGAATTTCTTCACCTAATTAGGATGAGGTTGTGCCGCATTTGCTCCCTCCGAATTTCTTATGTGTTTTATTAATATTATTGGGATTTTAATTATATGATACATTATCATAAAATAAATCACTCATATGGGCCGAATTATGTCATACATAATTAGATGTCCATAACCATGATAATTAGTGATTTATATTAAAAGCCCATTACATTAATAGACTATGTATTAAATCTTATTTAAGAAATAAATCAAAAAACTGTGAATTATTATTGATTAATCAAATTAATCATCTTAATAATCAATCACAAAAGAGAGAACATTTGTAACCAATCCAATTCATTCTTATGTGTGACCCAATAGGCCCACTCGAAATTGGCAATGGCCTTGTCCCAAATCTTTGGGCCCAAAATCCATAAGCGGTATCTAGTAATACATTATAGCAACCCAAAATTGAGTGGATGTCAGTGATCCGAATTAACCTTTCACAGTCTGATATTTAGTCCTGTTGTCTCACAATATCTCCTCTAAACATAAGGCATGGTCACATGTCAACCTTATATTGCTTAGCATATTTCTTGATTTCAAGTAGATTGATATGACGAATGACATTGATAAACCCTTTTATCCATTCATTCGAGTATGCATACATTCCATAAATCCTACTCATCAAGTGACCAAGAGATATCACTCTTCATAAGAGGAACAAATCCATCACTCTCATTATCACTCCTCTACATGGTTCATGACATATCCAATCATAGCCTTTATTGTTACCCTATTACGGATAACATTTAACTAGGTCAAAACATGTGATTCCTTATGGAGGAGTCGATAGTGAGTTTCAGTCAGAGGACTTAAGCATCACTACTGCATGAAAGCTTCTTTGTGACAACGATCAATGAAGAGCTTTCATAGTGAGCTAGTCCAATACATGTTTCCCAACATGTATCTAGTTCTAAGTTGATGTCTCATATCCATAATCAGTAAAACGTAATTATCTACTTAGAAACATACTAATCTTAATTCATTATCATTCCCATGATAATGACCGATTAGGAACATTTAGAATAGTATTCCTTTTATCTTTACGGTTTTACTATCAAGTCACACACTTGATGGCATAAGGAAGAATAAACTATTCATGGACTTTTATCTTCATAAAACAAATAATATTTCACATAAATAAAATGCCTCTTTATTAAATAAACCAAATGGAAATGTATATATAATTGGGCTAGGGCACAAAACTAACAGTCACCCACTTGCACTAGTCCCAATCAATAACGAACCTAATACCTAAAGGCATGGCGTGTCTTTCATGTTTCGGTTCTGGTGGAGCCTTTGCCTAGGGGTTTGCCACATTGTCATTGGTGTCTACTCTGCATATTTGAGATCACCTCTTTCGACTATCTCTCGAATGAGGTGAAAACATCTATGTATGTGTTTGGTTTTGATGTGATCTGGGCTCCTTGGCTTGAGCAGTGGCCCCATTTTTATCACAATCTAAGTCTACTAGATTTATGATGCTTGGGATGACATCCAAACCAGTAATGAACTTCTTGAGACAACATCTTTCTTTGCTACGTCTGACACAACTATGTACTCAGACTCTGTAGTAGAATTGGCCACGGTGTCTTAGTCGGAGCTTCTCCAACTGACTACACATCCATTCAAACAAAACAAATAACTAGAATGCGATCTAAAATCATAATGGTCGGACTCAAAACTCGCATTAGTGTAACCACTTAGGACTAGTTCACCTTCTTGTCCTCCGTAGACTAAAAAAACATCCTTAGTTTTTCTCAAGTACTTAAGGATATTATTGACTGCGGTCTAGTGACTTTCACCTAGATCAGACTGGAATCTACTACTCATGCTTAGAGCATATATGACATCAGGGTGTGTGCAAAGCATGACATATATGATAGATCCAATTGCATAAGTATATGGAATCCTACTCATGTAATCTCTGGCTTGTCTTGTTATAGGATAACCAGTCTTGCTTAATGATTTTCCAAGAACCGTGGGAATCATTCCTTTCCTGGAATTCATCATGTTAAACCTCTTTAGCACCTTATCAATGTACACATTTTGACTTAGTCCAATGAGCCTCTTAGATCTATCTATATAAATTTGTATCCCTAGGATACGCGAGGCTTCACCTAAGTCTTTCATTATAAAACACTTTCCAAACCAAGTCTATGCTGGAATTCGCGACTGAAATATGAGATTCATATACATTCATGGCAATGGATATAAAAAAAATTTAATGCCTTTAATTCCCCCAAGGACCCATGCATATCAACATATATATAATTAAGGTCGGAAGATTTACTTTTCACCAAGGCTCGATCGATCGGTTGTATGAAACGTTGGTGTAGCTCTTAGCACCAAGAACCCGAATCACCTTTGTGGAATCACGTTGCTTTTCTGCGAACGTGGCTACAAGTATCCACACAAATGAACTTACCTTGGAATGATTGTAGTGTACTAGAAACTTTTAGAATCTCTATTCTAAAGCTCACAAAATAAATTTTCTCACTTTGAATTGTGGCACACAATTTTGGCAATGCCTTGTTCTTACCTTAAGAAAATTCGGCCAAAATATTAATCACCCATTAAAATTTCGGCCAAACACTATATGTAGGCATAGAAAACCCTATTCTATGTGTACTAGGGTTTCTTTTACTTGTCCTACAAGAATAAGAACTCCTTATCACATAAGAACAAGGGCTCCTAAAAAATAGAAGTGTGCTGAATTTTCTATCATTGTCATACAAGAATAAAGACTCCTAAAAAATAGGAGTGTGATACAGTCCGAATTGTTAAGGGGTTTTTTAATGTTATTGGGCTTTTAATTTCATGATACACTATCATTAAATAAATCACTCCCTTATTAAAACATATGGGCCAAATTTATTATGTCACACATAATAATATGCCCATAATAAATTGTGATTCATATTAAAAAAACCCATTACATTAATGGACTATGTATTAAATCTTATTTAACACATAAATCATAAAACCCCGAATTATTATTGATTAATCAAATTAACCATCTTAATAATTCAATCACCACAAAGAGAGAACCTTTGTAACCAATCC
>CAODLS012783818.1:0-13800 GCA_948243855.1 Flueggea neowawraea
GTGAGAATTTGTTTCATTGCAGAAACAAAAGAATAAAATAAAATGATTGAAAATTGAATTGAAGCTGAGATTTTAAAATAATAGAAATAAAATACGCAACAGAAAAATTTAACTGCAGTAATGAAAATGATAGAAATTCAATAATAATAAAGACCTAGCTAAGGCAATTCTCCATTCAATCCAATTTGTTCATCACAGACACAAACGGTCAATATAAAGCATTCAAATAGTCAGACTTATAGCTAACAGTAACACACTCAATTAACCAATCCCTTCTTATCAGTTTGATAGTTCTGAGACGCCTTGCAGACTATTTCTCTAACCACTAGACAACGCCTGGGACGCCATGACAAGATTTAATCTATGACAGTAATACGAATTGACGAGACCTCTATACTAACAAGTGAAATCGCAAATGCCGTGATTAATTTAAGCCAGATTATACAGTCACATAACATGAATAACATTCAGCAACATTCATCCAAGTTATTCGTTACATGTATTAAGACTAATGAGACGCACTATCAATCTTAAATAACAATATACTATTTCAATCAATCAACTAACGAACCCTTGTCAGTCAATCAATTAAAATGATAATAAAATAACAGGAGCACATAAACTGAACAAATACTTGAAATACTTTATGATAATTAAAATAAAAGTCTCATAACGTTAATGGATTGAACTTTGAAATACCTTAACAAAAGAGAGATTTAGTTACGCATGCTTAAAGGAACAACACACAAAAATTCAAGAGAAAGTGGTGTCTCCTTCTAGTTTTGCGTGATTCAGAATGTAAAACGGAAATAGAAAGAGGGGGGCGACCACAAAAATAGGAGTATATATAGTACCTCCTTAAACCTAATTCTAATTTAAGTAAACTTCCTAAAATAATAAAAATAACCCTAAAATATTGTTCAAGCATAAAAAACTGAGTAATAAACCTTCAAGACACGTCCAAAACATGGCCCATAAGTGTGACATGCACAGTGGTCAAACTTGGTCAGCGCTACTACGGTGTGGCCACACAAAAATGCAGCTTTCGTCTGAAATGCACAGGAACAGCTCCAGAGCTTTATGTCTCATCAATATTCCACCTAAAACACCAAAGAAGTATAAAAACATAAAGACACGTGAATGATAACAATTTATAATGCAAAACAAACCTAGAATGCAATGTAAAGTATGCCTAAAATGCAACCTATCATCCAAGCATGAGCTCCTCACTGTCAATGCAAACCGAACCATCTTGAAATTGCTAAAATATAGCATGAGTATAAAATCTTGTGATAAATCAAGCTCTCATACATCAAGTATGTGAGTAAAAAAGCTTGCGAGAAATCGAGCTCTCACTACGCGATGAAAAGATAGACTGCGATGTGGCAATGGAGCACAAAACTTGCGGGAAACTGGACTCTCATTGTAGAACACATGCAGTGAAAAATTGAACATCGCATATAGTCACCAGGCCTGCGGGAAATCAGGTGTTGGCTAATGATAAAGCGCTAAAATGTGTGACAAGTGAAACTCCAAGCCGTATTGTCATGAACACAAGTGATGGTTTATCTGCTAAGACGAGTGGCAAGTGAAACCCTAAGTGGTATTATCATGAACGCATACGATAGCATATTTGTTAAGACATGTGGCAAGTGAAACCCTAAGTGGTATTGTCGCGACATTCTATTCGCTAAGGCATATAGCAAGTGAAACCCCATGTGGTATTATCATGAATGTATGTGACAATTTGTCTACTTCATCCTCAAAAAGCGAATCAAATCCTACTGCTAGTGAGACTCAACCAAAATCATTTGCCCGAAAAAGTCATTCAGCCAAGTGATTGAGGAGCAACGATACATACAAATTGTGCAAGAAAGATAACACACAAACAAGAGCAGCAAATAAAACAATTAATCCTAGCAAAAGCTAGGTTCTCATCACGATAGGATGACGAACTCGGTGAGGTGGTTCGAGATGAAAAACTCCACGGAGTGGTAAACTTTACGAGGTGTTGGATTCCACGAAGAGATGACGAACTTCATGGAGTGAGGTGGAGACAACAAACTTCATGAGGTGAAGTGGAAAACAAGCTTCATAAGGTGGGGTCGTGATGCTGAACCTGAGATGTCGAACTCCGCAAAGTGGGATCGAGATGATAAACTCCACGAGGAGATTATGAACTCCGCGAGGTGGGGTTGAAATGCTGAACCTCATAAGGAGGTAAACTCCACGAAGAGATGACAGACTTCACGAGGTGGAATAAAGATGGAAAACTTCACGAGGTGGAGTGGAGATCATGAACCACATGATGGTGGGGGTGATGAATTCCTGAACACCTATATGATGGTGGCGATATGAAGTCGTGAACACCCATATGATGAGGAGGTGATGAAGTCATGAACACCCACATGATGATGGGCTAACAAAGTCCTAAATATTTACATGATGGTGGGCTGATGAAGTCCTGAACACCCACGTCTTAGTTGGGGTGAAATCCTCTAAGAAGCAGCTCCTTAACGCCTATGTTGTAGTGAAGGTGAAGTCCTCCAAGAACCGGCTCTTGAACGTCCACGTGATAGTGGGGATGAAGTCCTCTAAGAGTTGGCTGAACACCCACGTGGTACTGGGGGTAATGAATCCTCCAAGAAACGGTAAGTGGTCTGGTCTACAACAACAAAGATAAGTGGTCTGGTCCATAACAGCAACAACAAGTGGTCTGGTCCACAACAACAACGGTAAGTTGTCTAGCAACGACAAGTCATCTGGAACCTTTTGAATGCCATGTCACCTCTGGAACTTCTCGAACGACATGTTGGCTCTTGAACACCTCGAACAACCCGTCGGCTCTTGAACATCACCAACGACTTGTCATTTGGAACTGCGAACCATAAGTCACAGGCCACGAATAGTGAACCACAAGCCACAGGCGACGAACCACGAGCCGCAAACCATGAGCCACAAGCCACAAACTACGAACCGTGGACCTTGAATTGAACCATGAATGTTGCACGAAAACAACGAGTCGTTTGAACCCGTTTCTTCTTTGAGTGTTCTTCATCAAACCCAAAATTCGGTCACATCAACTGTTAAACAACAACGCAAAAACAAGAAACAGGAAACAAAACAAACTGAAAAAAAATAGAAAAATAAAGAAGCAAGAAGGAAGCACCACAGAAAAAGAAAAAGCAAAGCATGAATGGAAGACGAGAACATAATAATAGTTTAGAAGAGGAAAAAAGTAAGGCAAACCAATTTGGATTGAAACTGGGAGACACAAATAGCAGAATATTTGGGTCCAAGAATTTTGTAAAGCACCAAGAAGAGATGATTCAGAATGGAGGCATAAGAAGCAAAGAAGAAATAGGCTACAACATTCAAACGTTTAAATATCTAGAGCAAGTGAAATTTGGATTTGGAGGAACTAGAAAGGAATGACAAATTTTGAGAAGTAATTGATTTGTATAGTCTAATCTCTGGAGGTGCAAACAGAGTAAAATGTGAGGCAAATTTGGAAAATCTAACAAGGCAGGAAACATGATAAATTTTATAATTTGGAGGTTGAAAAGCATGCTTAATCTGAGAGGAGATACAGGAGTGTGTGAAGAGTAAATTAAGAAACAAATTGGATCAAGTCAAAATCAAATAAAGAAAAATTGGAGGCTTGAAGGGAATTGGGAATGAAATCCAACCAAAAGTCCAATAGCATCAAATTTGGAAATAAATTGAAGAAGCAACAAATTAAGCAAGCTGGCTGCAATTTCAAATTGGGAAATCTTGAGGAAATTGAGCAAATTAAAGAAGCAATTATGAACTAAACAGACTCGGGAATCAAGAATAAAATCAAAATAGGAGGGAAACATCAGAGAAGATGGTCCCGAGTTGAGAGGCTATGTCATTGAGTCAACTTAATAAAAAATCATCAAATGTCTTTTTTAGTCCTCAAATCCCTGGAGAATTAGATGGTCACTCCCTGTTTTAAAAATTTAATTCCGAATAGTACTAAATTCTCTAATTTTGTGACTACCAGAAATATCCAATATGTTTGACTTGTTTTTTGTAAAACAACATGACCAAATATTTTACTCTTATCTATGGAGAACCTGAAGAAAAGAGTGGGGAGAAATTGATATGACATGGGAAAAATACCATTAAGAGTATTTAATCTTGAGTTGTCATAGAAAAATTACAACTCGTTATTAATAAGAGACATTATGAAGTACTCATTAAATCATTCCACTATAAATTGATATGGTGAATAGCTGATTGAGGTATACTCGACTCACTATACACACTATTACTTTGTCGAATTCTCTACTGACTTGAGCTTCGGAGACTCCTCCGGGGAATATCCCGACCTCATCGTGTTTTGTGTTTTCAGGTATCGAGGAAACGTTCACAATTCTCAAGTGTTTGAGTTTTCTTCATTATTATTGTTCATTTTTTGAGGCAACAACAGGGGTATTGATTTTATGGGTCCATTTCCTTCATCTTTTGGTAATCAGTATATTATTCTTGCTGTTGATTAGGTGTTGAAGTGGGTGAAAGCAAAGGCTACTTGAACTAATGATGCTCGCGTTGTTGTAGATTTCTTAAAAGATAATATCTTTGCTAGATTCGACACTCCTAAGGAAATCATTAGTGATCGAGGTACACATTTTTGTAACCAAGTAGTGGAAGCTATGTTCAAGAAATATGGCATTGCACATCAGTTTTCCACTGCTTATCGCCCACAAACAAATGGGCAAGTTGAAGTGTCAAACATGATTAGTAAAGGCATTTTGGAGAAAAATATCAACCCAAACTGCAAGGATTGGACTATACATCTAGATGATGCACTTTGGGCTCACAGAACCGCCTACAAGACTTCTTTAAGTATGTCACCTTATCATCTTGTGTATCGCCTACAAGACCTTATCGTCTTCCTGTTGAGATTGAACACAAGGCCTTTTGGGTAGTGAAAGAGTGTAACATGAATTTTGAGGAAGTTGGGTAGCAACAAAAGTTGCATATTCAAGAGCTCGAAGAGATTTGGAATCACGCCTATGAGAATGAGGCAATTTACAAGACCAAATCCAAAATTTTTCATGATAGCCAATTTGTACACAAGAACCTCAAGGTGGATCAAAAGGTACTTCTTTTTTTACTCAAGTTTGAAACTTTTTGCAGGTAAGCTTAGGTTGAAATGGGCTGGACCTTTTGTGATTATTGAAATTTATTCTCTTAGTGCTGTAGATATTCAGAGCCTTGAATCAAGTAAGATTTTTAAAGTAAATGGCTAGTGTTGGAAACCATTATATGAAGGTTTTGTGCCATGTTCGGTTGATGTTGATTATATTTCTGAACCCCATTACAACTGAACATGCCTAAGTCCAGCAAATACAACATTAAAGAAGTGTTTTTTGGGAGGCAACCCAAGATTTTTATTATTTTTGTTTCAGTAATCTCATTGTTTTTGTTGTTTGATTGATCCAGTAGTGTTTGCTTAATTTGGGTTTCGAAGCTGTCATAATTTTTGAGGATTTAATTGCACTTGGTTTTGAGATGGATTTGTTTTGTAGAGAAATTTGGTGACTAGAATGATGTTTCAATCTTCGTCACCTTCACCTTCCACCATGCCCATCAAGAAATCTGAAGCATGTTGGCATGGCCAACCCCCTTCTGACCTACCACCGCCCATTGCCACCGCTGAGTCATCGACCATGGCAGTTGGGTCTTTACGCCATTTACCACAAGATGCCACACCTACTCCTTCTCGTCGTTCGAATAGGCTTTGTAACCGTCAACTACCACCAACAACAGTACCATCTTCGTCTTCCTCTTCATTAGAGTTAGAGACATATTTTGACATTATCTTTGTTCCAATTAATTCGTCGCCCCCTCAAACTCACCAAGCCGAATCGTCTCGATGTCACTCTTCGTCTTTGCTTGCTGTGAACCTCGCTGAGCAATTTGAGGAAGAGAGTCCTCAGCCTAATTTACCAAAACTGAGGCAAAGGAAGAGCCATAGTAAGTTGGAGTGTCGAGTTCAAAGAAATAACTTTGACAATGATTTATTAGGATTTGCTGATCAAACTGAGAAAGCTAAACTGGCTAAGGTACATACTATGCCTATCTATCCTATCTGAGCTGTTGATTTAGATGTGTTGAATTACTTTGACATTGCTACAAGGTTTATTGATCTAGTACGTGCTATTAACTTGTGGGTATTTATTACAATTGATCTGCCCACTTATTCTGAACATGTCTAGGAATTTTATTCTACTTTTAAGTTTGATATGCATGCAAATTCTGACATTACGAACCCCAGTACGATTCGATTTCGATTAGCTGGTGGGTACTATGCATTGAATGCCACTGAATTTGCTTATTCCCTTGGTATGGTGACTGAGTCTCAGGTTTGTTCTGGTGAGTTTTTAACTGCATATTGTGAATTTCCTATTTATTTCAATGAAAAGCAATACTATGCACAGATATCTGCAGACTCGAACCCTTATAACCCATGGGTTTCTAAAGCTAACACACTAAGGGATCCGGTGCATAGGATTTTCCAAAGTTTTTTGGCTCTTAATTTTGCAGGTCGTCTCGACAACAACAATATCCTTTCTCAAACTGAACTATTTTTTCATATGGTGTGCTGAGAATCTAGTTCGAGTCAACACGAGTTTTTTCTCTTAAATCAACTTCAATTTATTGTGGTTCAACTGGCAACTAAAGAGGAAAATTTGATTTTAGGACCAATCATTACTTATCTTGCTCGACATCTCTCTAACTTACCTGAGGCTAACCCACTCATAACCGAGATTGTTTTGGTTGAGTTTTTGGATTTTCATGCCTTTTACAGGATGCAGATTATTAGACCCGCTAGAGTTGATCAGTAATCATTCCTGCCACCCGTTGGAGCTCATGATGATGCCGTCCCGCCAACACCAAACCATGCAGTTGCAAAGCATATTAATCGGATTGAAGCATGCCAAACACGTATGGAGAATTGCATGTAGTCTTGGGCCACTTCTGTGAAAAGAATTGATTAGTTCATGGATCAATTTAGTGCACGCTCTTCTCGGGCTGATGATTAGTCGCCACCATCACCAGCCCACACGAGAAGCTTTCTTTTACTCTTTCTCAATTTAATTTTTATGTTGTCTTTAGTGCTACATTGAGGGCAATGTAGACTTTAGGTATGTAGGGGGGTAGTTTTTGTTTTTATGTTTGAATTTTTGTTGGTTTGTGATTTTAATTTTTCGTCCATTTTTTATGAATTTTTTTCACTCTTTTTGTGACTCATTTTGCTTGCTTGCCATGTAGTTGCATATGTTGCATGACATATTTTGTCTTTTTTGAATGTATTTTTAGTATTGTAATGCATTTATGCATATCGATGCATAGGTGTAGTATAAATGTTCATGCATTCATGTTTTATTTTAGTTTTATTTTGCATGTTGCATATTGTTTTTAACATGAATCTCCTGCATGTCTCTGCTGAGTTTTTATGCAAGCTTGTCTTTGAGTATCGATATTTTAAAACTTTAGGTTCTAATATACCTATTTGTGTGAGACTTGGATTTCTATGCATCTTAACTTTATGACTAAACAACCCCTAGTAATAGAGCCAAAGAGGATTGCTTTAGATTCACACGTATCCCTTGTGAGAATTTTGAGTCTCACACTTTATATTATCTTGTTGTTTGTGATTAATCGTTCATAGCAAAACCCTGCTGAAATTTGTTATGGAGTGCATTTCGAAGACCACACCATTTCATTTAAGACACTGAAATGACAAAAAGAATTGTTTAATAACCCTTTGTTTCATCCTTTTTCTTCAATATCAACCCTTTTATAATTGTCCCTAGTTTACCCACTTTGAGCTTTGAGCTTTTCTTTGTTTAAAACCCACTTAACCATCCTTATTTTTATTCTAAACCTTCAACATTTGCACCCTAAGTTGAGAGACTTCTATTGGTGATACATTGCTAAATTGTTTTTACGATAGTCCTACTGTTTTATGCTAAATTGGACATGTCGAATATATGATTTTGTGCATATTTTACAAATGGAACATGGCTGCCTACTTTTGATGTAATCGTTGAAAAGTGGCATTGCTTAAAAAAAAGAAAAAGGAAAAACGTGAAAAAAGAAGAAGAAAAAATGGAAGAAAAGAAAGAAATAAAGTAAAGCAATGCTAAGTAAAATAAAGTATTGGAAAGGCAGTCTTGTTTTGACAAAAATGAAGACATGTAGCTAATTTTAGTTTTGCACTAACTTTATACATGCATGAATAGAAAGTATCACTTGTTCTTATCATTTTATCTCTCTCAACTTATTACACCTTTGTTCTTAGCCCAATTACAAGCCATGTAAAGCCCCTTTTACAGGTGTCTTGGTTGAATTTCTTAGTGGTTACGATTTGAATTTTTACCAAATTTTGGAAAGATTTACTATGAACTGATTTGAGTGTTAAACACTGCACCTAAATAACTTGAGTAATGGAGTGTAATCCAGTGAGGGTGTGAATTTGGCTATTCTCTTTGGGGACATTACTAGTGTGGAGACAATCTTTTAAGATTGTCGGCTATCCTGGAGATTACTGTATTTTCTCTTAAATTTTTGATGCATATCAATTTGAGTTTAATTATTATTATTATTCTTAATAGTTTTAAATTATTGAATGCTTAAGGACAAACATTGTTTAAGTGTGAGGATATTTAATAGGTTGTAGTTTAAGCATGATTCATGTTGCATTTCATGTTTGTTTTGTATTATTAATTATTATTATTCTTGTCTTTTTATGTTTTAGTGATTCTTTGGTGTGTTAGGAGGAATATTGGTAAAATATGAAGAATTGGAATTGTTTTTGTGTATTTCAGGTAAAAACTAGATTTCTGTGTGACCACGTCATAGTAACCGCATGAACTGGGTTGATGTTCTGCTTTGGGCAGTGTGCTGGACTATTGAGCCTCAGTTTTGGAGCCTCCTAGACATGTTTGAAGGATTTGGACTTATTTTTACTACTAGAACAATATTTTAACATTGTATTATTATTTTATTAGCTTTTTTTCCAGGAATTAGGTTTTCCTAGTTATGAGTGATATATAAACCCTTTGTTTTCTTCTTGGGCGGTTATCTATTCTTTCACGCACATTTAAGGTAAACCAATTCATCTTGTTTTGGGCATTCTAACTCTAGCATGTGTAACTAAACCTCCTTCTAGTTAAGGTATTTCAAAGTTCAATCCATTGACATTATGAGACTTTTATTTTAATTTTTATAAGCATTTTGAGTATTTATTCAGTTTCCGTGCCTTAATTCCTTTATTATTATTTTGATTGATTAATTGTCAAGGGCCTGTTAGTTGATTGATTAAAATAATATACTGTAATTTATAATTTTTAATTCATCACATTAGTCCTAATATAGATAACGAATAACTTGGATGAATGTTGTTGAATGTTATTCATGTATGTGACTGAATAATCTAGCTTAAATGAATCACAACATTTTCGATTTCACTGGCTAGGCTCTTTCGTTCTTACTGCTGCTATAGATTAAACCTTGTCAGGGTGTACTGGGGATTGTCTAGTGGTTAGAAAAATAGCCTACAGGGTATCTCGGGGCTATCGAAAAGATAAGAAGGGATTGGTTAATTGAGTGTGTCACCGTTAACTATAACTCTATCTATTCATATGCTTAATATTTATATTTCGCGTCTATGATCGACCGATTGGATTGAACGGGGGAAATACCTTGGCTATGCTTTTGATATTATTGAGTTTCTTTCATTTCCATTGCTGCAATCTTATTACATTCTTTACTGTAAGCTTTTATTTAGTTTGGTTTTCAATCTCGGCTTTATTTAGAATTTCACTCTTTTTTATTTTATTTTACTGTTTCGGCATTTAAACAATTTCTCACCGGTCTCTGTGGATCAACCATGCTCACCACTTTAATTATTTTATTGTTTTGAAAAGGTTAATATTATTTTGGTGGGTTGACACCCCATCAATTAAGCTAAATTTCTAGCTAAGGTACAATACTTGAATGGCTAACATATGTTAGATGCCTTCAACTTTGCATATCCAACCTTCTTCGTTTCCAAACATGCGCCGAATCATTCCCGATGCTTGACAACACTCAACCTTTCAAAAATAACATCTTTTAAACACCCAAATGCCACCTTCAACTTTCCATAGTCAAGTTGAACTTGAACTAGAATCATTCAAAACCAAATGAGGTTCTACAAGAGGTGTTGTCAGAATTGATCAGAAAGCTACACAAGATTGATCGGTAGGAGTGGATATTACAGAAGCTAATAAGAACCTTGTTGTTGGTTAGAAACTGGCCAACAATATCTACAAAAAGAGCCTAACTTAACTGATAATAAAAGAATCTAGAGGAGAGAAAAAGGGGAAAAGTTTTGCAATGTTTGTTTCCAACATTTTCATCCAATATACTATTATTTCTTAGACACATCTAGCGGTGAGTGGTTCTGTTATGACAACTCTAAATGATGAAAGTGTGATGCTTACCTTTTATCCCAACTTTGTAATGTCTTTGAGAGATCCAAACCTCTCAAGCTGTATGAAGGTGCAAATACAGATTACAGGGGTTCCTCATGTGGCTTCTTCTCTTGGAGCCACTCTTCACGATCAAGTCTAGTATAGAGTCCAATACCACACAGTTGATCTTAGTGGTTATGGATCTACAGATGCTTTGTATGTCTTCTCTGAGACAGCAGACAAGGTTCCCACTATTATCTAGGCTCCTAAGCAAATGGATGAGAAGACTATAAACAAGTTGATTCCACTTCTTGGCTTACTAACTAAGAGAAGATTAGGACCATTGAAAAGACAATGCATTCCCAAGACTGTACACTCCATAGATAGAAGAATGGGACAATCTAGACAATTTATAAAAATTTGGAAGAACCAGAAAGTTCAACCTTTGGTCTACCAATATTTAAGACCATAGCCATACTTTAACCAGTCTTAGCTGATAGGAAGATTCCTATTGTTCATTTTGAACCCTCTGGTCAACCAGTTTACATTGATAGAATAAATGGCCATTTCATTTGAGATGTTGACCCAAATGAGTGTAAAGAAGGCTGCCCTTGTTGTGATGATTTCCTTGGAGATTTTAGAAGAAGAAATAATTTAAGAAGACCATCCTATAGACCTCCCAGTAGATCTTTTGATTCAGATAATGGTTTCTCTCCATGGATCAGAATCTTAGATGAAACCAAGAAAAAGGGTGATGAGAAAATTGCTCAGGAATGAAAAAAAGAGATTTCCTCTTCCCATTTACAATGAAGCTTTGAAATTCTGAAAAGAGAAGATTTTCGTAAACCTTCTTCATAACCTATTTTGGTTGTTATTGTAAGCGCATCCTTTATGGCTTCATCTTCATCTAAGGTGTCAGATGTCAATTATCAATTATTCTTGTAAGTGCATGCTTTATGGCTTCATCTTCATCTAAGGTGCCAATGTCAATTATGACAGTGAATATCCGCCTTTGACTCCATACACTTCTAATCATGGAGTTCATTTTTGGCCTTACGAAAAGCCGACTACAATGAGACCTAATGGTTCTTTGAAGCCATTATCAAGTGCTGAATAAGTCCTAAATTGGCAGACAAGCAACCATGTTGCACAAAAATACCATTTGATTTGTTAGGATGAGAAGCTAGACAAGATTCTTCATGCTATAGAAAAACATGATTCTAAATTAGATCATGTCAGTAAAGAGATACAAGACCTCTAACTACAGGTAAACAAAATAATTTCTAAGCTTGAGAAGGCTTTAGGCAAGATGGTGATCAAAAATCAATTTGATCCATCATTTGACCAAAAGGAAGCTAAATTGAAGGATTTAAAGCAATAATTGAAAGGCATGCAAGATGATTTGAGAAATCCTCCACTTTTTGAGCTTCCCCTCCTAACTTGTTTAAGAGTACTCTAAAACCACCTTGCCAAAAAGATTCATGGCCTCTGCAAGGAAATCTACAGTTCCACTTGCTTCATCTACTTTTGAAGCTTATGAAGAAGCAAGAAAGGCAGAAAAATGAAAGAAGAAGGAAAAGCATAAAGATAAACACATGTGTTTGTCTTTTTCTCCTCGTTTTCAAGAGACAAGCCTCCCACGGAGTTTATGGCCACATATTTCCAAGACTCCCAGGATCCTTATGATTTTGAATGTAACACCCATACCTATATAACATATATTTACATAACTCGATAACATATAACAGCATTTGCATATATATCAATGTGATTACAACAAGTACAAGTTACCAACACAAATATGATTGAACTATTAAAATCCGTCAACATGTAATATACAACATATAGTACAAATCAAGTCTAGCAGACTTGGTACAAAACTTGATGAGCTATTAAAATCTCATCCTCTAACACCCTATATGCACATGTGTGATGGAGAGAGAGAGTGATCGCGGCATCCCGACCTCTGTCACGCTGGTGTATCTACAAGCCTACAAATCGGCTTAAAAGCTAGTCTCTGATACCTGGAAAAATTTTGCGCTTTATATGAGTCGCAACTCAATGAGGAACCCAACAAATATCAAACAATATATAATAAGGTATCATATATACAATCAACCCAATATTTCACAAGCAAACCATATAAGATAAGAACATCAATTAAGAATGCAATGTTGTTATGGTTTATTCGGTAATGGCGCACAACATGTCAAGTATTGCCCTGGGTTTCCAATATAACAGATCTCATAGATCTTTCCAATACCAATAGAATTGACCCCGTAGGTCTGATCACATAAATCAAATAAATCGTTGGCCAGCCCAATATAGTAGAATGGATTCTAGATGTGGCTCATACGAGTTTTAGCTGCATATAGCACTTAGTTCCTTGTACTTTCTCATATAACCAATATAGTAGAATGGACTAGAGGTGGCTCATATGAGTTTTAGCTGCATATAGCACTTAGTTTCATCTACTTTATCATATAACCAATATTTCCAATATAATTGTAATACCTAAACACATCGGCCAATACCATTCCTTTTTAACCATCTCAAATCAGATGTAACGCATATACACAAATGTATCTCAATATCATTCCCAAATATCATTTCCAATAACATTTCGATAACTCACATATTAAGTCTAGCATATGAGCATCAATACATCAATGCATATCAAATTGCACATAGTCAGATCATATACAAATTCACCAATATCATATAATCAGATAACCAATACCAATATTTTCACATATCTCATGTCAACTCATAGCAATATCAATATATTAGATAACATACAATATATCACGTAAAGCACATAATGGGTTCAATCACAAGACAAAACAAGTTGGAGTCCCCTAGTTCATATCTGGAGCCTCACCATACCCCTTCTCACCTATTACACAAGTTAACACAATTGCTTTTCAATACAGAATGCATATGTAACCATATATGCATGAAATGCTCAAATGATGTGTGTTCCAATGTTGACACTGCTAATATATAGCTATACATGCAATTTGGTATGAATTATAGAACCTCATATGTTTTAGACCACTCTTATTGGCGTATGATATTTAATGACAATTGACGAAATGCAAATTAAGCCTATTTACACGATTTGGCTAGTTTACATTTCCATCTCCCGTCGACAACCAAACGAACTCATTTTATTCTCAAATTTAAACCACATATAAAACATTTATAAGGGTTCACTTGTACCAAAAATCAGGCTCTATGTCATTCAGATGAAGCCTACGTACTATATCGAACTACTGTTTCTGCCAGAATAGACCTGTTTACACTA
>CAODLS012784016.1:0-11464 GCA_948243855.1 Flueggea neowawraea
ATATAAATTGTTTTAATTATAAAAATGTTTTTCCAATAAATGTTTTGGAAATTAAATGATGGGTAAAATTCTGAATCTCTAGAAGGCTTGTGCGGGATGGGCCGGACTTCCATAGACGGTCCGCCTCGTACGCCGGTCATGGTCCCAGGAATGGGTCGTGACAATCGATGTGTAGTTTCTGCCTCCGTAGGGTGCACTCGATTACCTTAGATAGGCAAGGGTGGATAATGGTTATATCCATATTTTGGTTATGGTTAGACTTAACATGGTTACTAAAATGGTTTTTCGCCTATGGCACAGAAAGGGATTTAATGTCGGGACATAAGATGTCAAAATTCCTAGTAATACAAGAGTTATATATGATATAATTGAAAAAGAATTTTCTACCTAAATAGCTAAGGTTAAGGACTAGCTCAGCTGTCTTAACTTTGAGTAAAATAGGGATCTTGTATCCACTACGTTTAACGCTTAAATTAGCTTTAGGAATGTTAATTTTAGTGGGAGTTAATAAAGACCTTTTTATTAATTTTTCATATTTTGTATCTAGATATAATGGCAACAAACAACAACACATCAACCTTTACATTGCGATGAATCATTGAGAAGGAGAAATTGAATGTAACTAACTTTCTTGATTGGTCTCGAAACTTAAGAATTGTTCTTAAGTAAGAAAGGAAGACTTACGTCCTAGATATAGTGAGCCCCAAATACCCGCTCCCAATGCCCATAGAGCACAAAAAGGATGCTTATGAGAAACATGTAAGTGACTCAACGGATGTCACATGTCTTATGTTTGCTACCATAGTTGTAGATTTGCAAAATTAATTTGAAGCTATGGAGGCATATGACGTGATGAAAAATCTCAAGGAAATGTTCCAAGAGCATGCATGTCAAGAAAGATTCTTGATAATGAATGCATTGAATAAGTGTAAGATGGCTCTTGGAACTTCTGCTAGTGGACATTTTCTCAAGATGAAAGGTCATCTTGATTAACTTGAGAGACTTGGTACTCCATTATCAAAGGAATTGGCCATATGTATGATCTTAAGGTCACTCCCAAGTAGTTATGACCAATTTTTCATGAACTACAATATGCACAACATGGATAAGTCTATCACCGTGCTTATTGGTATGTTGAAGAATGTAGAGAAGAGCATTCCTAATACCAATAATGTGCTAATGGTATAAAAGGGGAAAGGCAAAGGCAAGACTAAGCCAAAGTTTATTGGCAATGGCAAAGAAAAACCCAAGCCCAATAAGCCTAAGGCCAAGATAACCAAGGCGAAAAAGGGAGTTTGCTTTCATTGCAATGAACTAGGTCATTGGAAACGAAATTGCAAACTCCACTTGGCAGAGCTAAACAAAAAGAAAACCTATGTTTCTTTTTCAAGTATTTTTGTTATAGAAATCAATGTGTCTACTAATTCCTTATAGGTATTTGATACTAGATGTGGAGCTCATATATGCATTAATTTGCAGAAATTGAGAAATAGTAGATCATTGATGAAAGACGAAGTGAACCAACGAATGGGCAATAGAGCAAAAGTTGTTGCATTAACTATAGGAACTTATTATTTAACTTTGCCTAGTGGACTGGTTTTCCAATTGTCAAATTGTTATTATATTCCTACTATGAGTAAGAACATTATTTATGCTTCTTGTTTAGACATGATGGTTTTCATTTTATAATTAAGAATAATAATCTTTCCATCTATCATGGGGACATTTTTTATGGTGTTGCAACCTTGTCTTTTGGTCTCTATGTTTTAAACTTGGAAGAAAGCAAGCCTGTCTATAACATTAATAAAAGGTTAAAATCAAACGATTTAAACCAAACCTACCTTTGGCATTGTCATTTGGGTCATGCGAATGAGAAACGCATTTCAAAAATCCATAAAGATGGATTACTTGACTCATTTGATTTAAAATCATTTGATACATGCGAATCGTGTTTGTTAGGCAAAATGACTAAGAGGCCCTTTACACACAAAGGTGAAAGGGCTAATGATCTATTATGCCTAATACATACTGATGTATATGGACCTTTTGGTTCAAGTGCTATAGGAGGTTATTTGTACTTCATCACATTTACTAATGATTTTAGTAGATATGTATTTGTCTATCCTATGAGACATAGATCTGAATCCTTTGAAAAGTTCAAGGAATTCAAAAGTGAAGTACAAAACCAACTTAGCAAGAATATCAAAGTACTTCAATCCGATCATGGTGGAGAATATTTAAGCCAGGAGTTTGACAATCATCTTAAGGAGTGTTGAATTGTTTCATAGCTCACTCCTACGGGAACTCCCCAATGGAATGGCGTGTCCGAAAGAAGAAATCTAACTCAATTGGATATGGTTCAATCGATGATGAGTCAAATGGATTTTCCAATTTTTATTGACGTTATGCCTTAGAAACTGCTGCATTCATACGTAATTGATTTCCATCTAAAGCAGCGAAAAAGACACCATATGAGATATAGCATGGGAAAAAACCCATAATGTCTTTTCTAAAGATTTGGGATGCGAAGCTCTTGTGAAATGACAAGTTTTGGAAAAGTTAGCTCCTAGATCCGAGAAATGTATATTTGTGGGGTATCCAAAGGAAATAAGGGGATACTGTTTCTATAACCGTTCTAAGAACAAAGTGTTTGTTGCTCAAAACGATGTCTTTTTGGAAAAAAATATTTCCAAATGGATTAGTGGGAGTAAGGTACTTCTAGACAAAATAAAAGAACCACAAATAGCCGTTGAGGATAGGACAGAGATTCAAAAGGATTCATAAGATGTTGTGGAGCCCGAATCTGTAACACAAGGCCCAAAAGGATCTGGTAGGATTCATCACGAGCCTAAGAGATATGGATTTCTCATAACTGATGATAAATGAATTATTCTTGTTGATCATATGAGCCTACTACCTACCAAGAGGCGATTGTAGATCAAAATTCTGTAAGATGGCATGAAGCCATGAAATCAAAGATGCAATCTATGTATGATAACTGAGTTTAGAACTTGGTGGATCCACCTGATGGAGCCAAGATCACTAATTGCAAATGGATTTACAAGATAAAAGCTGATGGGATCTTCAAAGTAAGATTTGTTGCAAAAGGTTTTAAACAAACTCATGGTATTGATTATGATGAAACTTTTTCACCAGTCATTATGCTTAAATCCATTAGGGTTCTTCTTGCCATTGCAACATGTTGTGATTATGAAATACGGCAGATAGATGTCAAAACTACTTTGCTAAATGGAAACCTCCTTGAGGATGTGTACATGACACAACATGAAGGTTTTGTCGATCCTAAGAATTTTTGTAAGGCTTGCAAGCTTTAAAGATCTATTTATGGATTAAACAAAGCATTCTAAAGTTGGAATGTTCATTTTGATGAAGCTGTCAAAGAGTTTGGATTCATTAAGAATGAAGATGAGCCTTGTGTAAACAATAAGGTTAATAGGAGTGCGATAGTATTCTTAGTATTGTATGTTGACGACATCTTAATAATTGGAAATGACATTCCAACCTTACAGAGCACCAAGAATTGGTTAGGAAAATGTTTCGCAATGAAAAACTTAGGAAAAACCTCACGTATTCTAGAGGTACAAATCTATAGAGATAGATCTAAGAGGCTAATTAGGTTAAGTCAAAGTGTGTACATTGATAAAGTGATAAAGAGGTTTAGCATGCCAAATTCCAAGAAAGAAATGATTTCTATGGTTCTTGAAAAACCATTAAATAAGGCTAGTTGTCCTACGACAAGGAAAGCTAGAGATTACATGAGTAGGATTCTATATGCTTCTACTATTGGATCCATCATCTATGCCATGATTTGTACACGCCTTGATGTCGCTTATGCTCTAAGAAGGACTAGTAGATTCCAGTCCAATCCAAGTGAAAGTCATTAGACCACAGTCAAGAATATCTTTAAGTACTTGAGAAGAATTAAGGATGTTTTCTTGGTCTATGAAGGACAAGAAGGCGAACTAATCTTAAGTGGTGACACTAATGTTGGATTTTAGTCTGACCATGATCATTTTCGATTGCAATCAAGTATGTGTTTTGTCTGCATGGAGATGCAGTTAGCAGGAGAAGCTCCAAGCAAGACATCGTGGTCGATTCTACTACAAAGTCTGAGTACATAGCTGTGTCAGACGCTACAAAGGAAGCTGTTTGGCTCAATAGGTTCATTACTGGTTTGGATGTCGTCCCAAGCATCGCAAACCCAGTAGACTTATATTGTGACAACAATGAGGCTATTGCTCAAACCAAGGAGCCCAAATCACATCAAATAACCAAACACATACTTAGGAGTTTTCACCTTATTCGAAAGATTATCGAGAGAGGTGATGTCTAGATATGCAGATTTGATACTAATGACAATGTAGCGGATCCTTTGACAAAGGCTCTAATAGAACCGAAACATAAAAGACACATCAGGTCTTTAGGTATTAGGTTCGTTCCTGATTGGGACTAGTGCAAGTGGGAGATTGTTAGGTTTGGTGCCCTAGTCCAATCATTTAAGTACATTGTCATTTGATTCATCATTTTTTAAAGAGACATTTCATTTCATATATACCAAATATTATTATATGTTTTATAAAGATAAAACCTCCATGACGAGTTTATTCTTCCTTATGTCATCAAGTTTGACTTGATAGTAAAACCCTAAGACAAAAAGAATACTATTCTAAATGTCCTTAATCAGTTATTATCATATGAATGATAATGAATTAAGGTTAGTATGTTACTAAATAGATAACTACGTTTTATTGGTTATGGATATGAGATATCATTTAGAATATAGATAAGTGTTAGAAGAACATGTATTGGACTGGCCCGCTATGAAAGCACTTCATGGATTATATTTATTATTTAATGATTTTATTATATTTAATATTTGGGAATACTATTTTTGAAACTTATTTTTGTTAAATGATCTTAATTTGTCTAATAAAAATGTATTTGACTAATTGTTCTGTACACAGAGGCTTGTGCGAGATGGGTCGGGCTTCCACAGACGGTCCGCCTCGTATGCCGGTCACGGGCCTGACTTTGGGTCATGATAAAGGTGGTATTAGAGTGAAGTTTCTTAAGTCTGGGTTGGTTGTGGAGCTTAGGTATCCTTGATCAAGTCAGTCTAATTTGCCTCTGTATATGTCTATGATGTAATTGCTTCTATATGCCTTTTTGGGGATTTTGTTAGGTTATGTGGCAATAGTTTGCATTCTGACATCTGCATATCTATTTTGTATGTCTATCTGTCCTCTGTAGATATGCCCCGACGTCATGGAAGACCTTGAGAGGCTTTTAGGTTGTGATTGGCTGAAGTCGCCAGTTAGTCTGATGCGGATTGGTATGGTTCGCAAGTTAGGCCAGAGGTCGCAGTTTCGACACCTCAATCTCAGCCATCGCTTATGGCTTAGTCTATCTTTTTCGATCGATTCATTCAGACCCTTGATCGTCTTGAGTGACTTGCTCCCAATCAGGCAGTTGGAATTCAGCCAACAGAAGTTGTTCTGATAGTTGCAACCGTCACACTAGAGGTTAATGATGGTACCCGTCTGATAAGCTTTTTGAAGCTCGAGCCGCTGAGATTTAAGGGTACGATGGGGGAAGAACGACAGGATTTTATCACTAAAGTCGAGCATTGTTTCAGTGCTCTAAACTACATCGATGATGCCGAGACGGTCAGATGTGCAACATTCATTCTAAGTGGCCATGCAGCGGTGCAATGGCAAGGTTTTAGGAGACGAGGTGATATCTCTTGGGCCGAATTCAAGAATGAGCTAATACTTTCTGTTCTTCCCCGGAGCATTAGAGATAAGAAGCTGATGAGTTTAATGATTTTCGTCAAGAGCAGAGGATGATGGTGACTAAGTATGAGGAGAATTTCAGAGATCTTAGTAGGTATGTGCCAGAGGGATATCGTGATGAGATGGCAATAGCGAGCAAATTTCAAAAGGGTTTGTTAGCAGAGTATGCTAGATTAATAGCAGCTCTTGGACTGGAGATAATGGAAAAGATTACTACCGCAAGGGCCATTGAATACGTTGATGAGATGCACTCAGAGGAAACTTATAAAAAGAGTAGGACTAGAGGAGAAGGGAGTAGCCGTCGGAGTTGCAGTCAGAGCAGTATCCTGGGCAGAGGCACAACTTCTTCTCAGGGCAGCAAAGGCAATATGGTAATAGTCAGAACTTTGATGTAGTACAGTCAGCATATTTGCTGAATTTCAAAACAGAACTCCGAGTATTGGAAGTAGAAGGAGAGGCACAATTCCTTGGTGCAATAAGTGTGAAAGGAAACATCTTGGGCAGTACGGGAAGCCAAAACGCAACTATTATTTTTGCAGGCAGTCAGGGCATATGATAGCCGAATGTCCTCAACGACTTGCTGTCGAGTCCCATGCAGGATAGCCTAGTACCTCATGATCCCTTAGGGATGAGTGACTAGGATGTCTCATTTCTTTTGGCTATGGTAGCGCAGATGGAGGAAGTCAGTCTAAGTACGAGTATTTGATATGTCAGGAGGTTTAGGCGTCAAATGTGGCATCAGTCAGGACTCTCTCTTTTCCTGAACTTTTACCTATTTCTGAATGGACCCTGTAGAAATTTTATATGTCTTTGCATAATTCTGCATATATGTTCTTTGCCCCTCTATGTATTTCTGTGTGTTGCTGGGATGCATTCTTTTGAATTTTGGTGAATTTCAGTGTATTTTCGTATATGCTCAGTTGAAGTTTTGTATACTTCTGTGTGTATGTTGTTTGACTCTGGTGTTCTCATTCGGTTGCATTTCACATTCTATTGGGTATGTTGATCTACCTGTGTATTCACTAGAAATCTTTAGATGCTATGTCACCTCTATGTAGCTATAGTTTTGCTAAACCGGAGTTCTGGTGTGTCATGATCATTTTGAATGAGAAGGAGTGGCAATTAATATAAGGTGTTAGATGTGGAAGAATATCATATTGCCCTCAGAATGAATTGGGTTTTGACTTGGTATGTCATTTCGAATCACCTTTCATAGCGGGTGAGTTTTAACCGCTTGATCAACGCAAATTCTGTTAGCACGATAAGCATAACAGTAGTAAAGGGAAGAAGAATGTTCCATTGTGTTGGTGAATGGTATAGGTCTATAAGCTAATCGAGTTTCTAGACTTTAAGGGGAATTTGTAAGACGTCCCAATGCCAATGGTGTGAGATTTTCTAAAATGCCTGTAGTGAAAATCTCTAGAATTGAGTCATGATTGAAGTGAGACTCGATGTCCTTATAATATTGGAGGCTTCGTAGGGATAATTGTATGATAAAGGTAATGATGAAGAAATATTGCTATAAGGGTATCAGAGTTGGGTCTGTTAGGATTTGGATTCGAATCCATGGTATTTGTAATAGTTTGGTGCTCAGGGAAGTATGAATGTTGGAAGTGCTAGGGGCATAGCGAGAAACCCTTGTACTATTCAATTTCATTAATTTAGGAATACTCGGCATCTGATGTAGTAAAGAGTTCATCTGTCATTGTGATGATTCCCATTGTTAATGATGTTTGAACTTGAGGAATTGTGGTAAGGATCATGAGATGAATTCTATTTGCAAAAGAATTTGGGAGGAGTTAAGAATAAAACTTGGGGTTTGGATATTCTAAGAGTAATATCTCTTGGTACCTCAAGCTATCTTAGTCAGTAACATCTGAATATGCTGCGTTCCTTTGCTCTCTATGGTTGCCAAAGGGTTGAATTGCAATTGTGTATTTTAATCTGGGTGACTTTGTTAGGAGTCATCTGACTCTCTTTATTTTTGTTTCATATGTTTGTCTATCTGTTGGAACTTCTGAAGTCTCATATTTGATAAGTGTCAGTGCTCTGTGGCACATAATTTTGGCCCTGGGAATGTATTTGTGAATCAGGGATAGTTGTGTACTCTGATACCAAAAGTGGTCTATCGTTTGAATATCAGTGAAAGTTTTTAAGGGACTTCATTCTGTTGAGATGAACATGAGGATTCGTGCTTCGCACATTCTGTTAGGATATAAGTTTGTATCATCTGTCTCTATCTCTGCATGCTACAACAACATTTGTGTTTGAGACTGCATGGTTTGCATTCTCTCTGTCTGTCTGCATACTCTGGTACGAGTAGTCTTGGATGTTAGTGAGTTACATCTAATTTCTCTATGGAAGATCTGTTAGAGTCATGAATTTTGACTTGATTTTCTTGGTGATTGATATTAGAATTTGACTAAACCTCAATTTATAGTGGTGATAGCATTCTGTAAGACTCTATAATCATTCCGAGCTGAAACTTCTGGAAATTCAGGGACGAATTTTTTTTGACGGGAAATTATGTAATACCCATCTGTTCTGATCAATTCTCTATAGCATTCTGACCAAATTTTGACAAGGTCTCTGGTGGAACGTCATTTGACTTCGAATGATCTTAGTTCAATTCCAATTTGAACCTCGAATGATTTAAGTAATGTTGGGTGTTTGAAGATGTTTGAGAATATTTAAGAGTGTATTCAAAAACAATTTGATGATTTATAGGATGATTTGATGTTTGATGATGAATTATAGATGTAATGTTTGAGGATTAAGTGTTATAGGACCCCGAGGGAGGTCTGACACACATTTGGAAGCATTAAACGTCGAGTATGTGGCTGGAGTAGTGAAAAACGCATGTTGTCGAGACAAGCAAGACGTATGTTATCTGGACAAATAGCATAACATATGTTGGGTAGCCACGACGTACGTTATCTGGGGTGCAAGGATGATCAACGTACGTTGGCATAATCAACGTACGTTCTATTATGTTTGTTCCAAATATGTGGCTACTGGATGCATCACAACGTACGTTGATGGTGTACGACGCACGTTGTGGATGACAATAACGTACGTTGAGCATGAGAATGGCGTACGTTGCTTTGTTATTTCACTGAAACAGTGCGTTTTGATGAACCCATCTTTTTAAACCCCAAACCCGACCCTCTTTGTCATTTTTCGTCATTTTCAATCAAAACTCTCTTAATCTCATATGGGTCTCTCTCTATTTGGTCACCCATCATTCATTGACATCATCTGAGGTAAGATCAACATCCTTTCTTCCTTTAAACTCATTTCCATGCATTGATTCATGAAAATGGCATTTGGCCGAATTTGAAATAGGTTTCAATTTTCGGATGATTCTTGTTGAATGGATGCTAGATGATGCTAGATCTGTTAGATAGGACTTAGATAAACACGATTCAAACTTTGAATCAAACGATTTGATGAGTTTTTGGTGGACCTAGGGTTAGGTTTGGGTTTGATGCTTTTTAGGACGATTTGGAGTTTATTTGTAGAATCTGAGGTTGGATTCATGTTCAGGGGATCGATTAGAGTCATAATATATGATTGGTTTCGATATTTGTCGGTCGAATCGAGAGTTGCCTAATTTTGAGAATAAATTTATGGCATTAGCTAGTTTTGTAAATATCTGGAAAGTGGACTCTGACTTGTATTTTCTGAAAATTGGGAGTCTAGATTTATAATTTTGAAAAATCAAGGGCTAAATTTGTAGTTTTGGAGAAGTTGGAGACATATTTGTAATTTTAAGGAAATAGGATAAATTAGCGATTTCTGAGAGATCGAGGACCAAACTGTAATTTTATGAAGTTTCTGTATTTTGGGCTGAGGGTGAAGGATTGTCATCCGGGGTAGATTTTCAGTGACCTCGATGGTGCAAGTATGCATTTCATTGCATTGCATACATATTCAGTAATGCTACAATACCATATCTGACTCTGTTGTAATAAATCTCTGTTGTCAGTTCTGTTCAGTTCCCGAAGTGACCAGTCCTTCACCGGTGGACCTCGATTGGATTATTAGCCCAGTATCCAAGTGAGTGGATGCCAGCTTCAGACATATAGGTTGTGTCTTCTAAATTATATCATTTTTGTTGTGTCTGACTCTTGCATGTAATTTGGAATAATTAAAGGATATGAACCCTAAAAATTTTTCTGTGTGAAACCTTTGCTGTGAAAATGAATTTTTCTCTCTGAGAATTTCAAAAGTCTTTGAGAATAAATATTATGGTTTAATCTTTGTTACCAATTTTAGAAATAAACCTTTTGTATGGATTTCAAAAACGCTTTGTAGAAAATATTCTTTTTGAATTTAAGAATGTTTTCTAAAACAAATATTTTGTTTTGAAATGAAAGTTCCGATTTGGAAAAGAATAAATGCATTTTCAGTGCTTTGAAATATTTTTGGAATAAATGTTTCTATCTGAAAATTTGGAATTAATTGGAAATTTCGAATGGTTTGGCAAAACATTTTTATTTGGAACACCCAGTTATGTGGTAGCGTAGCTTTGATACACTGGTGTTGTATCATTTGCCTAAGTAGCTATATTGAGTGTCTAAGTGGCTTATACTTGCCTTAGTGACTATACTATACCATAGTGCCTAAGTGGCTATTATCGAGTTCGGTTGACTCGACATATTTTGTTCAGATCCCATAAAGTTTTGAAACTATAGTCTGAAAATACTTTGGAAGTTTTCCGTCTGAAAATGCTTTGAAAATGGTTTCCATCTTAAAAATATTTTGCAAATATTTTTTCTGAAGGTACTTTGGGGAATTACCTGTCTGAAGCTACTTTGAGAAAATTTCTTTGAAATACTTTGAAATATAATAATAATAATAATAATAATAATAATAATAATAATAAAGATGAATTTTGGCATATATTTTGAAAGGAAATATTTTGGTTGTTCCGAACTTTAGAACTTAAACGTTCTTAGTAAATTTAATAACTTATTTAATCAACTTGGGTGATTGTCTGTTGCCTGCCTTGTATGGAAAGGATATCGAAATGGTTTTAAAAACCATTACTATTTCATATATAGTGTGTATACGTACGTACACTCATATCTGCATATGGTATGTTTTGAAATGTTTTCAAAACAATCTTGGTGAGACCCATATGAGGCGGTCTGAAGTGTTGTCCCTCACTGGGTTTGACCCCCTTTTCTCTCTTTGTTCTCTTTTTACTTCTTCTTTCAGGTGTCTATAGTGGTTGTTCATCTTCCGCGCTCAGTAGCTTTTGTTTCAAAAATGTAACTTCACAACGTACGTCGATCATCCTCCCTTCCAGATAACGTACGTCATCTTACCACAACATATGTTGTGCAAGAATTCCAGTTAACGTACCTTTCACAATCTCCAACGTACGTCGACATACTCCAAATAGCATTCCTCGACTTCCTTTGCTTCCAAAATGGGTAATGCTTTTCTTAGTAATAGACTTTATATTCTAGACTTGGATGACCACAAGCCCATTTACAACATTGATACAAAACGGGTTAAATCGAATGAATTAAACTCAACATACTTCTAGCATTGTCGTTGGGGACATGTAAACGAGAAACACATCTCAAGACTCCATAGAGATGGAATTCTTGGCTCATTCGATTTCGAATCTTATGAGACAT
>CAODLS012784334.1:0-10047 GCA_948243855.1 Flueggea neowawraea
TTTTCCTTCCAACCACTCACCCCGAGTTTGCACTCAACTTGGGATCGCTCAAAGAGCATGTTACCCCAGAAGAGATGTATCTGTGATCTCATCACTGCTGCCTGTTCAGCTGCTTCTTCTGCTGTAATCTCACCTTGAATATCACTGCTGGATGTGTCACCATCAGTATTACTTCCTTGTTTCCTCTTTCTTCTCAAAAACTCTTCCTTCTTGCTTGCACTTGGATCTTTCAGCTCTTTAGCTCTCTGTTCCTCTAATTTCTCCCACATCTCAGTTGCCGCTTTCATCTTCTCTTCTGCACTATCAAAGAGTTTAAGAGTTTCAGTTGAGTCCCAAGCTGAAAAATCTATTTTCTTAGCAATAGAAAATGACCAATGTAGTTTGGCCATTTCAAATTGCTGCTGCCCCAGTGCTAAAAAACCCTCGTAAAAATCTGGCTTTATCTGAAGTGCTTCCTTATATTTCATCCTAGCCAAAGAATATCTTTCCTTGGCCCAGTCATAAGCTTCTTGAAGCTGGGCTGATACTGCCTCTTTACCAGCAGAGTCATCTAATGGAATTCGTTTCCTGGCTGCACACATGTGAACATTTCCCCAGTTGAAGAAAGCTAAAGCAGCCACTTCCTGGAACTTTGCGGCAGCCTTTTCAAAAAGGCTTTGGGCTTCTTCACTTGTCACTGTCTCCTCAAGTGCCTCTGAACAGAGCTCCATGCCAAGCTCATGCAAGTCGATATGAGCATCAGGGTCAATACCAACATGGGTACGGAAAATCTGTGCAAACTCAAACAGCCAATCATCCATCTCTGCATCCCTACTCTCCGGATCATCTGAAGCAGCAACTTTCTCCTTCAGAGCTTCCTTTTTTGTTTTATCAATTTCTGTGTCAGTTGCTTCCAATATAGACTCACCATGAGATGAATGAGACCCATTTTCAGACCCCTTGGTCCCTTCACTATCAAGGGGCTTCTCCTCTTCCTCTTCAAGAATGGGGGGCTCTTGCTCTGGACTGACCTCAACAATATGCAATCTCAACATCCCAGCTGCAACATTTTTATCAGTATCAGGCTCCTTTCGTGAAAGTTCATCTGTAGAGGATTCTGCCAATCTGAGTTCGGCTGTGCATGTTATAGTCACCAAATCTCCATCACTATCTTTATATTTTATCAAAACCGACTTTGAAGATGGAAAATGCTTGCTCACAATCTCCCTCAACAGTTTAAAAGAACAATAACATTTTACTGGCATCTGGGCTAACCTTATTTCATGATCATAAACAAGTTTCAATGGTCTCCAATGAACAGCCAGTTCTGAAGCCTGCCCATTGATAGGTAACAACACTGATGAAGATAAGGACTGTTCTACCAGGTTATCATTGCTTCCATAGATAGCTGCTTTTGACGAGCTGGAAGGCTTTAAAACAATTTTTGGCAAATGGCATTTGTTACCAGAACCATTTTCAGAGGTCACATTTGCTTGGGGCTTGTCCAGCTTGTTACTAAGTGATACAACTGACCCTGCCACAGGAGGTGTTGCCTTCTTTGATACGGGACCAGCTGGTAAACAAGTACCAAGACCAGTAATTGGGGCACCACAAATTGCAGATGCCCCTAGTGCAGCAGGGGAAGGACGCCTCTGGAGATCTTGCTGAGCCTCCTGGTGAGGACCCAAAGCAGTCCTCAATCTGCAGGCAATCTCCAAAGCATCACGGTGATTTGGGTCAGCACCCAAGAGTACCTGAACATCCTGCATTGCCATTTCACACTTCCCAATGGCCTCAAAAGCACGAGACCTCCGAAGGAGAGCCCTAACAAAGCAAGGCTGAACTTGAAGGGCCATGGTGCACTCAGCAATGACAGTGTCATAGTCAATAGGTTTCATTTGCATCAAACAAGCAGCTCTATTGCTGTGAAAGACAGCACGGTCAGGGTGAGTCTTGGGCATTAAACGAAGAGCATTATCATACTGCTCAAGAGCACCCACATAGTCCTTGTTCTGGAACCTCTTGTTCCCTTCTTCTTTGAGCTCATGGGCTCTTTTCAAAAATATTGAAGAATCCAAATCAATTCCCCCATTAGCATTAGAATTGTTATTAGCATTATCAATACTTGATGCTTGGTTCCACCCACCACCCCAAGCCTTAGAAGGATCTTGGACAAGCATTCCGCTGTAACAACACAAAAATTAAAAGAGTAAGATCCACTCACTAGGATCTTGAACACGATAGTATGCTAAAGAAAGTAATTTTCGAAGTTCAAATGGGGTGGCAGAAATCTCTCATCCATGGAGAATCCTATCTCCATGCATCAGTCAAAAAAATTTTGCTTTGGTACCAAAATCTTATCCCCTCATTACAACTGGGTTAAGTATCAATTAAATCTTCCCAAAATTTGAAAGGCAAGCGACAGAAGACTAAAACTTGGAAGAGAAAATTGGCCATTCAATCATAGCAACAATCAAAATGAACAGAATCAAATTCGAGAGGCGAGAATAATCAAACAATAAAAAAGTAGGGTTTTGAGAAAGAGACCTCTTGTTGCCACCGGTGTAGTACTCGTGAGGAGCATGGTCGTTGCTGCCGGAGTCTGGACGAGAGTGCCTATTCGAATCGGAGAGAGTGCGAGTGCCACCTGCTTTGCTGCTGGATGCTTTGCCGGCTTTTTTGTGGCGTGAAGGCAACACTTGTCTCGGTTAAGGTACGAGTAAAACAAAGAAGAAGAAGAAGAAGAAGCCAAGAAAGGCTCCTTGTAAAGGTTGGGGTTTTGTATTTCTTGTTGGAGATTTAATTGGTCCTTTTGTATAACTAACACGTGAAAGCTAAACGATGAGAGAAACCCACGCCCAGTGACACTAACCATTAACCTCTGGGGGGTTCACCAATTTGCCACACATTTCTCTTAACGACGCCATTTCCATGACCACCCAAAACAATTAATTTGTATTCTTTAAAAGAAACAGAGAAATGCAAACAACTAAGTAATGTGATTAAAGTTTTCATATTGTAAAGTTTGTTCTGATAATTCATTTTATTTGGTCCTACTAGATTAAAATCTGCAACCTTCTAAAGTTGTTTTTTTTTTTCACTAGCCAACAACTCCAATAGGAAAAGACTATTACAACAATGTGTAGGAAGGTTGGAACCCGAGATGTACCGTATCCATTGGGTAACCACACCGGTTGTTCTAATAGCCATCCGCATCTAACGTTGTATTTGACTCTAATACTAATACCAATGTAATAATCGTGTCAGTCGTATTATAAAGTTTTGGATGAGAATAAGCTAGTTTTGGAGGATTGAACAGCTATCATTTTGTATCTGCATCTTTTTAGTACTTTTAAGAGTGAAGATAATTGTTAGACATTTTAAAATCAATCCAATAGCTAAAATTTTGCCAATACATTAAAAAATTTGATTCAAATAATTGAATTTGAACCATTGATTATATATAATTAAATCTCAACCGTCGAAAACATAAAATAATATAAATACAAAAGGACAATAAACCATCCCATTTTTGGACTCCACTAATTGGCCAAGAACCACATATTATGAACAAATGTTTCAATTTTATTGTTCCAATCGTAATGACAAAAGGATTTAGCCTTAGGCCTACTTGTTTCTATAATGAAGAAATTATCAAACATTTGACTTATGTATCTCTCTCCCCCTCTTTATTGTTGAGTTGTAGGAGTGGCACTACAGTTTCGATCGTCTTTCATTCTTTCTTCCAAGTTGTTGGTTACGAGATGGTTACTCACACTCTTCGCGTTAATTAACAAGCGGCAAACCCGATTAGTTGAACAAAATCAGCAAAAAATGCACAGAGGAGGTTTAGAAAATTGGCATCACGAGGTAGGTAAGTAAAGACTTATACGTTAAATCTCATGTGTAACAACTATTAAAAAAATGTAATTGCGAATGAAGCAAGCTCTACTATTAAAAAAATGCTTTTGCCAATGAAGCAAGCTTTTCTATTTGGCTGCCATGATAGTAATTCATTTGGTTGCCTGATCTCTTGGACATACACTAAAGCCTGTATTAGAATATTAATCAAATGAGACTTGTTTTGCCAGCAAATAGTCGGGCAATAATACTTACTGCGATTACATACTAAAAACAATAATTCTTTAAAACAATGCATGAGGGTTTCCACAATCAAATGAGACAGGTTTTGCCAGCAGCTGGCAGTGTCGATTGCGGCTTCTACAGTTAGAAACCAATAATCTCCACTTCATAATTACGAGAAGAAAAAAAAAGACCCAGCAACATGGACAAGATAAAAAGAGCTTAACCATGTCTTCTCTCCACATCCATCAAAGAAGTCAAGGCAGTCCCACTAACAGACCATTCAGCAACAGGAACACACGAATTTCCAACCTGCCGACAAATAAGGCTATACACATTTACTAATGAATCAAGATAGCACACCTCAGTTTCAACCATTTGAATAAGCATTTTTTTTTCTGTCTCTATTTTAGCGACCTAAACGAGAAAACCAGAGGAAGCATAAATACATGTTTTCAGCTCAGTTCAAATAGAAGAAAATCCTATCGCAACGAATGCCTGGACATTTCCGCGTGGATCCCTTTCAAGCATCAATGTTCCTGAATTGCCTGTGGCAAGAACTGAAAAAGTTGCAATGATTGATTTGTAAGTTTCTTTTTCCACAATCCATTTTCATCCACAACATCTTGGGCCAATATTTCATTTAATTCTGCAATTAGATGTTGCATCTGCATTATCCCAAGAGGTCCACACAACTTAACAGGTCAATGTTCAATCATCTGCTCCAATAATCATAATAAATAATTATTTTCTAGTCCTCCTGCCTCAGGAATGAAATCGATCAACCCTTCAGGAATAAGGATGACACCATAGTTATAACCTGCAACAAGAAAAGATTGGTCAAGTTCAATATCCACATGTGGCTTCAGCTTCACTAACCAAGAACACTTTTTTGAGCTGCAACTAGGACTTTCATCTAAGTACATAATAGCTCACTAACAAAACTGGCATACAAATAGATTTTGCAGGAAATGAAGAAAAACCAAATTAGGGACTCGTATGCAAAAGCCAGATGCAGAATAATAATCACCTTGCACGCAGTATCAAATCCGAAACTGGTGGGGACTTCTCTGCACTTCAGATCACCATCAATGACTGGAGTTTTCATATTCTTACTCCTGACCAACAAATTGTTGCTGTTTTTATCATGATAATACAAATATGAAGGTTTTGAAGTTTATGATGGACTGGGCTTCAGCTTTGGAATGAATTTAGACACCAAAATAGAAGTCAAAAAGTACATGTTCTGGTTTGTTACTTACGAGAGCCCACTCTTATCCCCTGTTATTTTGAGAAATTTGAGAATGGACTGTTGGAAGAAGAGAAAGAAAAATGAAGCTGAAGGTATACGCAGATCGATTGTCTCAGCCATCTAGAGCTGTCATCATCTTCTGCATGTAATTTTCCGCACTCTCTTAATATTTCTTTTTTTTTAAATTGTAATTGAATGATGGTTGAAGTTCTTGTGTATGTTTGTGTAGGATAAATTGCGTAGACTTTGAGGAGGTTAGAGTGGACTTACTGAAACGCCAACAGTTTTCTCCTGAATTCAAAGGTATGGCCATCAAGTTTTTCTTTTTCTTCTAAATTGATTTTTGTGAAGTGGGTTGTTGATAATTTAAGCGTTTGATCGCATAATTGAGTCCATAAAGCTCGAAATGATGCTAAAAATATATATATGAATTTATTGGAATTTTGAAAAAGTTACAATCTTTAGAGCAAAGGCAAACTTCATCTGTAGATTTCAATCTGTAGTGTGTCGTGTTGAGCAAAAGCTTCCCTTTATATTTAAAAGTGAGTACTATGTTATGTTATTATAGAGAGGGTTAAATAATAAACGAAAAAAAGTGATTAGTTATTCGTTAAAGTTTCGTTTATGTGATGAGCAAAACTAGAGAAATATATATTGATTGGGAGCATAAAACTATGGAAAGGTTGTAATTTTGAAAGCAGAAGCTATCTAAATCTGTGGAATGTATTGTGTTGAAATTGATTCTTCGGTTCAACAATAGTCATGCACGATGTTGATTTGGTATTACTCTCAGCTGTGACAGCGTGTGAGTGATGTATTTTCAGATATAAATCCTATAGCAAAGGTGCCAGCAATAGTTGATGGAAGATTCAAGCTATTTGAGAGGTAGTTCATAACGTTTTCCTCTCTTATATGTCTAATTTTGCAATTCTCAGATGAATTCTATACGGTAATTTTTCCCTAGGTCTTGCTATACATCCTTTCTTGCAAAATTTAAGGACTGAGTTAAGAATTTATGCTGAATTTTTTTTTCAGAATATCACTTGTTAATTTTGAAGTTTGCTCTTTGCAGCCATGCAATCATTATCTATCTTGCTAGTGTATTTCCTGGAGTTGTCGATCATTGGTAAGTCGAGTCAGTATCTGTTTAGTTGATGTATATGTGTTACAAACAGGTTAAAATATGTGCTCTTATTTGGAAATGGATTGGAATAGTTATTGCATATATATGTCATCTATTTTAATAACCAGAAGATATGCAAAAGAAAAATAAGGAAGATGATATTGTTCAAACGAGACCCTTTAAATCTTTGCTTCAATTTAGCATTTAACTGGTTCAAATGAATATTATAGATGATAAATTTTCATTTCTAATCTATTTGCAACTATATGTTAACAGAATCCAATAATTATGCATCGTATACTTCCTATACATGTCGGAGTTGTTCTTGAATCGCAAATGGCTTTATTAACTAACTATCCGCATGCTCAACATTTTTTTATGTCACAATTTAAGGTATCCAATTGATCTTTTTAAGAGAGCTAAGATTCACTCAGTATTGGATTGGCATCATTCCAATTTACGCTTTAGCACAGGTGTGTCATTGTCAATTTGATCGCAATATTCATGCAAGCGCCAAGCCATAATTGTTTACTTCTGTTTTGCAGCACACATGTTACTCTTGACTCTATTCATATATTTTGTTAGTTTTTCTTTTTCTTGTGAGTGCAAGCTAGTATTAACTGCGAAATTTGATCAGTCCATTTATACAGGTGATAACAAGATATGGTAAATATCACCTTCACATATAAATCTCTTCTTATGTGATTCATTTAAAGTATGTTAGCTAAGCATGCCATTTCATCTTCTGGGTATTCATTTCAAGAACATTCTTCATGGCTGCAACAACCAATATTATTGACCATGATGATGTTCTGTGGACTGAATTTGCGGATTGGCATTTGATGATGACATTATCATTATCATCATCATCTGCCTTTGATTAACATCATACTGTAAATATTGTAAAATGTTCCATAATGTAATTGTGCTGACTTTGATTACATTTTCCTTTTCCGTGCTTGTGTATGTGCATGTCCTTGTGTTTGTAGTGGAGGTCAAATTAATGCATATTGCAAATTTGAATCCGGTTACTCTATACTGATGGCAGGCTCTTTTAAGTTGATGTTTCCTCTTCAGTCAAATTTGTTCAGAATTCTGCATTGAGACTTGCATTTGGCCGATCCCTGAATCCACAAGCAGCTGCTGAATGTGAGAAGATTTTGTCAACATCCCTATCAAAGTTAGAGTCTTTTTGGCTCAAGGGGAGCGGTCGTCTCTTGCTGGGTGGCAATCAACCTTCCATTGCTGACCTGAGTCTGGTTTGTGAAATAATGCAACTGGAGGTTTGTGGACATGAGTAATGACTAACATCTTTCTTCCTTTTTATTGCCAATTTGCGATTCAATGTAGCATTGTATAATCGAAATTTTGCTGGCCCAAAATTTTCTTGCCTTAAAAAGTTTATTCGCATTAGTGAAAGAAACTGCCTGATAGATTCAATATAGCTGAGAAAATTTGCCTTCCGATTAGGTTTTGGATGAAAAAGATCGTGACAGAGTTCTTGGTCCACACAAGAAAGTTCAGCAGTGGATTGAGGACACAAAGAAGGCAACATCACCGCACTTTGATGATGTGCATAAAGTACTTTTCGAAGTCAAAGAGATGCTACAGAAGCAAAGGAGAATGTCTCCAGAAATTGGGATTGGATCTATCTCAAAATCGGCATTGCAGTCCAAGATTTAAGAGTTCTGTTGTTATAACAGGATGCTACCATTGAAGGTTTAATCTAGAGCAATGAAGCAAAAATCTTGAGCCCAGATGGTTGAATAAAAAGTGGGAGCAGATTATCAATTACAATGTTTGCAAGCGTGTGTTTTTTACAAGTTTTCAGTTTCTCTAGGCAGCTTTATGAAAACAAGTTGAATCTGTAGTATATCAGAAACTGTCTGGTCTCACTTTTGAATATCTAGTCCAGATAAAAAAAAAAAGGAATATCTAGAAGCAAATTGGGAATCTGAGGCCATTCCACGTTGTGTAATTTTATACTTCTATATTTTAACATCAAAGTAATTTAAATTACCAGTAGGGTTGTAGTCTGATGATATTGAAGTTTAGTACTCAAGATCTCGAGGGTTCAAATCCCAGATAATGGATGAACAACTAATCATAACAGCATTTCATTCAATCAACTCCACAAAAGACATTTACATAGGATCTTGCCATTCATATTACGAAACAAAAAAGGAAGAGAGGAGGACAAAAAAGAAAAAAGGAAACAGACAATCTAGCAAACCAACTTAATTTTTCTACACATTGGCTTGATTCATCAAAAAGAAAAAACACTGCTTCAAGTTCATTCCTAAACAGTTTTTAAATACTGAACAAAATATACACAAGATCGTTTTAAAACCATGATTAGTGGTCAATCGATCCTTATGCCGCGAATTGCAAGATTTTCCAGCTTCTTTGGTCTCTTGTAATACTTCAACAAGAGTGAGCACACAACTAAACTAACTGAAGAGGCCGCCATTGCAGCTCCAGCAATCCATGGGGGTAAACGAAAGCCAGTTGTTGGAAAGAGTGCACCAGCAGCTATAGGGATGCCAAGGTGATTATATCCTAATGCCCAAATGTAGTTGAGGCGAATGCGAGAAAACGTCTTCTTGGAAAGGTCTATGGCAGTGATCACATCCTCCGAGTTGCTCTTCATCAGAACAATATCAGCAGCCTCTATTGCTATATCAGTGCCTGCGCCTATTGCCATTCCAACATCTGCCGCTAAAAGTGCCGGTGAGTCATTTATGCCATCACCTACCATTGCTACTATGTGCCCCATTGCCTGTAAAAGTGATTCAATTTAGTAGAATATTGTCAATACTTGTAAGAAATTTGAAATGAGTTGAAACAAAGTGTGATATCTACCTGTAACTCTTTCACTTTCTCTGCTTTCTGATCAGGCTTGGGTTCAGCAATGACAGTTACGATTACTACTTCCTTGGCAATGGAATTAGCAGTTCCCCAATTGTCACCTGTCACCATGATGCTCCTTACTTTCATGGACTTGAGAATGGAGATCACTTCATGTGCACCTGGTTTCAATGGATCAGATATAGCTATTACTCCTACCACTTCTCGATCTATCGACACTAGGATTCCTGTCTGAGCCATTTCTTCAGTTTCTGCAAGAATGCAAGAATCTCTTCAACATCAACTGGAATAATAAGGTTGTGATTAAACATTAAACTCTTATTTCCCACAATAATTTCCTTGCCATTAACAATAGCTTTCACTCCATGACCAGTAATTGACAAAAAGCCTTTTGCTTCTGGCCACACTGGGTTCTCTTCTTCTTCTCTGAATTTCTTGGCATACTACACAATCGCCTTGGCTACAGGATGTTCACTGTTTGGCTAATATAGATGCAAAGCACCCAATTCATCGATGTCAGTAAACACTGAATAGATACTGGAGGCTGCATCAGATTGTAAGAATATTTCCAAAACTAGAAACTTGCACAGCAGAGACTTGCAAGCAGAAAAGCATACCTCAGTTGCAGCAACAAGCTCGTAAAAGTCCTTTAGTACCATATTTTTTAAGAGTTTAGTGTTGACTACCACTGGCTTTCCAACTGTAAGAGTTCCTGTCTTGTCAAACACAATGCAATTCACCT
>CAODLS012784630.1:0-15286 GCA_948243855.1 Flueggea neowawraea
AGGAAAAGATCAATCAAGTTGATTCACGAGGTCTAACAACAAGTTTACCAAGACATGACAATTGTGTTGGTGATGATAAAAGGTCATCACTGGAGGACACAGTAAAAGATGCGGGGTGGTGTGTTGTTAAGAATGGATGGAAAGCTAGCGCTAGTGGAAGCAAGTCCGGGTTGGACTTGGTTCGTTGTTGCAGGACGTGAGGCCCTTCGGGGTGGTGTGGCAGATGAGTGATTCGGGATTTAGAGTTGAACGGGAAAGAAAATTCACTCCAAGGTGGAGAATTATTGAGATTGGAGTGAATTTCTTGATCAAGATTGAAGCCAAAACCTTATGGGAAGTGATACAAGCCAAAGAAGGACGGATTTATGAAGGAAAAAGAGTTGTTGGTCTGACACGGGGAGCTACACGGGCATGAGCTTGACCGTGTAATTCACTGGAGCCAGAAGAGAAGAGATCTAGGCGGACACGGCCTTGACCATGACCGTGTCCGTGCCCATGTGTTTCGTTGTCGGGCTTCTGGAGGTACACAGACGCAAAGACGTGACCGTGTGTCTAAGAGTTGTGTCTGTGTCTTGGCTTTCTTGACCGTGTAACCGATTCTGACGGGATTTAGGATTTCAATTAGGGTTTTCCTAATTAGTTTTGACTTGTACTACTTGTTAACTATATAAGGGGGGTTTGGGAACGTATTGGGAAGTCTTTGAACGCCGTTGTAAGCCATTGTGCTTGTTTTTTACTCTGAATAGTAGAATTACTTGTGTTCTGCCCGTGGATGTAGATCTGTTATTGATCGAACCACATAAATCTTGTGTTCTTGTGTGATTGCTCTTATTATTTCGCGTATCTTAAATCGTCAAATTCCCTGACAAATACCATGAAACTAGGTCGAAAATAGAACTGAGAAATGAGAAGATGAAGGTTACTTACAATAATAAAAATGACCTGGAAAGTGAGACAGGTAAGAAATCTTCCCATGTAGGAGTCACTAAAAAAGGCACCCATTAGAGAGAAGAGATAGGTTGTTCCCATCCATCTGCTAAATGTATTTGCTGCCTCTGCATTGCTCTGTCTGAACACAGATTTTGAGAAAAGTACCATGTTCACCTCCACCCCCGTAAATGCCGGTGTAACTAAACCTTGATTCACTGTTTCAGATAAAGCTCATATAGTGTAACAAAATCTTATGTGTGCAATCAAAAAATTCAAGTTAAATACACCTTTTGTAGCTTCTTTGTTGGTTCTTTTCATGTAAACTACAGTAATAGTTTACATAACTGTTATTGCAGTGGTCTCCAGTTCTAAATTATTAAGAGTTCGATCCACGACGGAGCAAATAAAACTACTTATCCGGGAAAAAGGACTTGGAACTACGAAATGAAAAATTGCATAGAAAATGAGTGCAAATGAAGTGGCAAATAAAGAATAGCAAGGATATTTCACCTAATAATATCATTCCACATCTCCATTTACCAGTCTTTTTCTTTGAAGCTGGTTTGCCATGCCGATCAAGAGACCCGTCTTTTGTGCATTTTCACCTAATAATATCATTCCACATCTCCATTTACCAGTCTTCTTCTTTGAAGCTGGTTTGCCATGCCGATCAAGAGACCCGTCTTTTGTGCATCCATTATACTCTTATCTCATTTACGTTACTCAACTGCCTAATCTCCACCACCTTTTCATGCAAACACAATGTTTAAGGGAAAGAATAAAAAGAGTGGCAGTAACAACATTTCTCCAGTTGAACAACAATGAGTTGTTTTGTTTATTTATTTATTTGCTTCATCAAATAAATCCCATCTCCACGTTAACTCATGTGCACACACACAAAAAGAAAACATAAAGTAAAAATGTTATTATTTCATGTAAGGCCTGTTTTTCTTGTAATTTCTTAACAAGTCAATAGAGAAAGCATATAACTACCTGGGATGTTGACATTTTATGGCAAGTAGATTTAATATCCTTCCTTGGTTGAGACCACAAAAAACCATATACTGTCCTGTCTCTTGGAGGAATCCACAATATCTAAACGTGCAGAGTTTGAAAGATGGATTTCTGAAACTTTTTCAATTTGATTTCTTATGTAAAGAAGGCCCACAAAATCACTGTCCATTTATGAACCAAACCTAACAAGATTCGAAGCTAAGTGCAATTGAAGCTAGAAGAGAAGCTTGGTGGTGAGGTGGATTTTATATTAATTGCAACTTCCCATTTGTTTTCTTTTTGGCAAGTGCAACTTTCCATTTTTGACAGATGGTTTATCTAACTGATGGTTGCATGAAGTTTATGTGCTCCATGTGCAACGTAAAACTACGGTGTTTGACACCATCTGTGTTTGACAATAGTCAATTCATTGAACAAACTACGGTGTAATACTAGACATGGTAAAACCCGAATCGGCCCGTCGAACTGGATCGGAATCGAACCGGCAAAAACTGGAATTGGAATCGTCCAGCCTAGGAACCACCAACAACCAATCTGATCCGGTTCAACATTCTTAAAAACCGTTGAATCGTCTGTTAAACGCTAGTTTGCATTGCTGGTTTAAACAGACTAGTTAACCATTGGTTCAACAAAAAGAAAAGAACCGTTGGTTCAATCACCCCTCTACCTCTTTTGTAATTTTTTGTATTTTTGTAATTTACTTATATTTCTTAAATTTTCACTTGTATTTTTTTATTTAAAATCAAGTAGACAATTTCTAAATTTACATTTTATAATATGAACCGAACTAGAATCGGAACTGAAACTACCAGTAACATTTTTTTTATTAATTTATATTCTAAAAATCGTTTGAATCGTTTAAACAGTCGAAATGGAATGGAATCGAAAAGGCCGAATTGAAACTGAACCGGAACATGAATCGAAATTTCCCAAAATCAGCCCTAGGCAGTCCGTTCCGCTTCAACCATATCTTTAAACCAAAATCGGCGGTTCCGAACCGTGACCATGTCTAGTTTTGCTAATGGCATAGAGATGGCCATGCTGCTTGCAAACCAAGACCAACACTAGAGAATTCTTATTTTGTTTTTCTGAAATCAAAAACAAATTATGAGTAAGATATTGACTACCTTGTGTCGATATAAGCAGATAGAAGTCCTAATTCTTGTTGAACAAGGGCAAATTCACTATATATATATATATATATATATATATATATATATATATATATATTAATTTCATCTTTATTGGTATTTTTAGAAATAGTTTGACTAACATGGTAGTCTTGGAAAGTCGACTTTGAGATGTTGTATAGAAGTGTGCTTTCCCCAAATTCTTTCATTTAATCGAATTACCTTGCAACTCGTGAATGTTTTTATGCAATGAATTCAATGTTATAACGTGGCAAAGGACAACGCCGGTGGGAAAACCTCAATTAGGCATGTTGGTCCTCTCCTGACCCAAAAAAGGCATGTTGGTCCTCTTTCTTGGTAATCGTTTAAAGCTGCCATATATACAAGCACATCCACTCAGATACACCCTCAAACTCATTCACATACATGCAATGTCAAGAAAGCAATAGTCAAAATTTTCTAACAAAAAACTCCTAGCATAACTGCTTCAGATTATAACAGATATTGTTCTCTTAATGTCTAAATAAAGAACAAACTCATAGGAAACGTAATAGTTCCATAACAACAAACTCTTAGATTTTTACGTCCCAACTCAAACTGTAACTTCCCCAGCAATTTTTTCATTAATATCTTTTAAGTAGAGATCAATTAGTTAACATAGAGTTGAGTGTTTTAATTTTGAGAGAATTAAGTATTTTACTTACTTTACAAAGATGCACTTTTAAGTAACTAAATAATTAATCAATTCTAGTTAAAAGATTAAGAATTAAGAATTATATTAAAAGATTAAATGACTGACTACTACATTATTCATTGATACTAGAATCAATTCTAACATCATGAGATCATTAATTCAATCTTTGGTGAGAACAACTAAAATGTCTTATAAAAAAAATTACAAATTTGGTTAACTCAAGTAATAAGGACATGTTTATCTTGCCACAATCATCAATAAATAAATTAATTACTATTTTAATAGAGATTAAATAACTAATGGAAAAATAAGTATTTATATTTAAGAGAACAAATGGGTTATTCCAGACATTTTCAGAGGCCTTTCACACAAAATTTATTTACAATAAATTTTTTGTCAAATTAAAAATGCTCTTCTAATATGAAAAATTTCAAATAATATGTTAGTAATATCAAGTCGTATTATTAAGAAGTTGTTTCAAACAATAGGATGAACTTGAATAGGGTGATTGTCCATGAATTCTTAAACAGTTTCACAATATATATGCTGAATGTATTCCAATCGAACATCAAGCCAAAATTTAAGACCAATTAATCAAAATGTTATACACAACAAAAGTTAAATCTCAATTGCTTCAGACTTGATATTTACAGACTTTCCTGCAACTACGTGCAAGATCCAAAACATTCGAACAATCTAGCTACATAGGAAAATTGAAAACCGACTCAGCCACGAAACCTTGGACGTTTAACATCTCTTTTCGTCTTTAGCAGGTCCTTGATCTCCATAAACTCAGTAACTTTAGTCTTTCTTTGACCTTCTCCCAGTTGTCTGTACCTTTGCTGCTCAAGTTTCCTCTTCGAAGCCTCAACTTCTGTTCAATAAGACCATCGTTGTTGGTAACATACTTTTTAACGTTAGTAGACGCAAACTCAGATGATTTAACCTTTGAGAACCCACAATTCTGATCATCAGTACTTTTCTTGTCTTCATTAATTTTGGAGGCACCAAATTTCTGATCAACCATCTTCTTGCCATCTTTCTTGGAATTTGCTGCCGTAAATCCGTATGGCTTAAGCCTTAGCTTAATCTTAGAAGCCTTCTTTGTAGAATCATCAGAGACAATTTTCGAATTCTCGGAAACAGAGTCTTCTGTGACGTCAGAACCAGTCTTGCTCTCCTTTGTGCAATGACTCTTCTGATAACAAGAACCGATTACATCCTCTGGCAAAGAAAACAGATTCTTGGCAATTCGATCCCTCCGAAACAGGAACTCTTTCGGATTCCTCCAAGCAGCAATTGACATTGCGGCGTCAACGATTTCATACAATTCTTCCTCCTTCTTGCCCAACAAATACCCGTGCTTTGCTAATGGCATCGGCACTGCCATATTGTTGCAGAGCAACAATAACAAAGAGAATTCTCTCTCTTTTTTTAATCAGAAATAAAAAACAAGACAATAATGACAAAGAGATCCTTTGTGTATATATAGTTAGAAGCAAATTCTAGTGGGACGAAGACGAGCTGCTTCGCGGCAACTTCTGCTTAGCGTTATTTTTAAGACAAACGAACGGTCATTTCGGATGCAACGACATGCCAGGTTGCATTAATTTTGGATCTTTGAACCAGTTACGTGGTCGTTGATAAGCTGTTGGTTGTGGGCTTGTAGCTTTGGGGTATGAGTTAATTATGCTAGTGTCTTAATTAAAATTAAAATTTTGACAAAAATTATTTTTAAATTTATAGTTTGAATCCATTTGACAAGATAAGTTGGAGAAAGATAATTGAGATTGTGTGTTTTTGATAGGAGAAGAGAAAAAAAATGTAATTAAAATTGTGTATAAAAAATTATTTTGAAGTAAAATTGGGTATTTATAGATGAATGTAGAGGAAAAAAAAAAGAAGAAGAAGGGACCATTGACATCAATTTTTTTTAAAAAAAATAAAAAATACTTCAACGGTATTTTGACTGTTGAAGTTTTTTTTTTAAAAAAAGAGAGACAGAAGATGCTCTGTCCATGGGTCCACCTGCCTCTTTCATGCGAACGGCGCACAGGCCTCAGCATAAGAGAACATCCACTGCCCAATGGTAGTGAATGTTTACTTGGGCCTCAATGTTTATACACTTCAGTGTATAACCATTAATGTTGCCCTTTAACTTTCCAGAGACATTGGGTGTTCTAATCAGTTAACAAAAGTTTCCAATCAATTGAACTGAATGTCCAATAATTTGATCTTAGTTCAACCGGCTAGACTTCATTTTTCTGTAAGTTCAATCAATCAGTTCAGGCTGTTGGACTTCACACTTTCAACAATCTAGAATTACAATTTTGCAGGATTTCACAACAGCATCAATTCCAGTTAGTTTCAAAACAAATTCAAACTCTTACACCTTATTTTTATACTTCTACTCATCGAATGCACCATAAGTCCACCTAACACAAAACCGATTTTATCAGTTCTTCTCATGACCCAAACTTCAAATAACAACAATCTAATTTCACAGTGATGGGCATCAAACCAGTCAAATATAATTAGCATGTTTAGAAAAGATTTGTGTATAGCAGTGAATAGAGTTGAATCTATAGATATTGGTAAAGTTTATTTATTTGAAAGGAAAATAAACATAAAATAAATAATATAAATAAGACAATGTAGAGAACGAAGATTAAATATCAAAGTAGACAAAAACAGTAAATCAAAGAAAACAGAATTGAAATTTAGTCAAGAGAAAATCAGTAATAATAAAGTCTAACTAAGGTATTTCTCAGTTCTATCCTTTCAATTGATCACAGACACGAAAGATAAACATCAAGCATTCGAATAGACAAAGTTATAGTTAACGGTGATGCACTTAATTAACCAATATCTTCTTACTTAATTGATAGCCCCGGGACACTATTTTTCTAACCACTAGACAACCCTAGGACGCTATGACAAGGTTTAATTTATGACAACAGTAAGAACTAAAGAGACCCTTATCATATCCAGTAAAATCGGAAATGTCGTGATTCATTTAAACCAGATTATTCAGTTTCATAACAATGAACAATGTCCAACACATAAATTCACGTTATTCGTTACCTACATTAGGACTAATGTGACGCACTATCAATCCTAAATAACAATATATTATTTCAGTCAATCAATCAACGAACTCTTATCAATCAACCAACATAAATAATAATAAAGGATATAAAGTATAGAAACTGAATAAATACTCGAAATACTCAATAACATATAAAAATAATAGTCTCACAATATAATATGATCAAACCTTGAAAATGCATTGACTAGATACAGTTTAGCTACTCAAACCTAGAAGAAACATGCAAAATAATGAGAAAACATTTTAGTCCAAAATATTGTTCCAGCATTAAAATTAAGTTGGCAGCCTTCAAACACGTCCATGAAGCTCTAAAAATGTGGCCCAAAATCCCAACACGCGGCCCAATGCACAACGGTCAAACTTGGTCAACGCGTCAACTATAGCATGGTCATACAAAAATGTTGTTTTTGCCTGAAATGCACAAAAACAGCTCCAATTCTTTCTATTTCACCAATATTTTACCTAAAACACCAAAGAAGCATAAAAACACATGAATAATAATAATTTATAATGCAAAAATACATACAAAATGCAACATAAATCATGCTTAAAATGCAACCTATCAAATATTCCCACACTTAAACAATGTTTGTCCTCAAACATTCTATAACTTAAAACTTTTAAGAACCTTAAACTCCAAAAACCCTTATTACCCCCACATAGTGTTAAACCCAAATCGTTATGCATCGAAAATTCAAGAGAAAACACAATCATCGTCATGACGGCCGACAATCTAAAAAGATTATCTCCACACTAGTAATGCCCCAAAATAGATAGTCAAATTCACACCCTCACAAGTTTTACTCTATCTCTCAAAGTGTTTAGGTGTAAGTGTTTAAAGTTCAAACTCACTCATAGCAAGTCTTTTCAACATTTGGCATAAAGTTAAATCGTAACTATTAATAAAATTCAACTAAAACACCAATCAAAAAGGACTTTTCAAAGGCTTGTAATGGGACTAAATACAAAGGTTAATAAGTTGAGAGATAACACAACAAACCCTAGTGATACTTGCCATCAACATACATCGACCAGGTTAATGTAAATCAAATGAATACATGTTTATGCTTAATAAAACAAGGCTGCCCATAACAAATTTCTATAAATCGCGACGCTTTACTCCATCACTTTTCATCACACATTTTTTTCTTTTTTTGTTTCTTTTTCTTATGTTTGTTCACTTTTTTTCTTTCTTTTGTTTTTGAAACTAAATTTTGAGGTAAAGCAACGTCACATTGGCATACATACATAGCAAAACTGGGCAACCATGTCTCTTTGATAATGCAAGCATAAAATCATATCTAAGACATGTCTATTATCAATGTAAATCAAAGCATTAACATACAAATTATCTTGGCAAAGTATCACTAACAAAAATCTCTCAACTTAAGGGTTCAAGTGTTGAAAGTTTTGAACAAAATGAGAATTGGTTAAAACGGGTTTAAAACAAAGAAAAAGTCTAGGCTCAAAAGAGATAAACAATGGATAATTATAAGAGAGTGGATACTGAAGGAAAAGAGGAAGAAATTGGTAACAAACAATGCCTTTTGTCGTCTCAATGTTTCATCTGAATGGTGTGCTCTTCAAAATGCACTCTATGACAAATCCCAACAGAGTCCTACTATGAATGATAAATTACACATCAAGAAAATAAAATGTTTAAGTCTCAAAATTCTCACATGGGGTTTATGTGTGAATCTAACTGCGAGTCCCTTTTGGCTTTCTTACTAAGGATTGTTTAATCCTAAAGTTAATATGCATAGAAATCGAAACTTTTACACTAATGGGTATATGAGGATGTTTGAACCTTAAAATTCCTAAAGTTTCAAACTATTCAATGTTTAAGGACAAATGGCATCAAAACATTGTAGCATTCAATAGGAAAATGAAGTATGCAACACAAAAATATAACCAAAATTAAACATGAGTGCACAAAATGTAACAACATTTGATACAGTTATAGCATGGACATGTAAAGATGCAGCATAGTACTGAAAACACATGCAGAGAAGACAAAATATGCCAAGCAACAAATGCAACTATGTGAGAAACAAACACAATAAGTCACAAAAATAGGAAAAAATACAAAAAATCATATAAAAATGAAAATCACACAAACAAACATAAAACATAAATCTCCTTCCCACACTTAAAATCTACATTGTCCTCAATGTATAAAAATTAAAGACAACAAAAATTAAAAAGTGAGAGAGTTGATAGAAAAGCTTATCTGGTGGGGCGGTGGTGGTGGTCTTTGTTCCTAGAGCTTCCCCACACTTGTTGTCTAATTAAACTCAATATTATCATCTGATTGCATATGAAAATAAAACCATTTTCCAAGACAAGTGCCATTAAATCTTCAAAAATTTGAGATATAAATATGAAGGCATAAAATTTGCTAGATCAATCAATCAACAAAAACCATCAAAAATACCGAAACAAAAATAACAAAAACAAGAATAATAAATAAAAACCTTGGATTGTCTCCCAAGAAGTGCTTTTTTAATGTCTTACTAGCTGGACGAACTTGAAAATTTCATCCTGGATCAATATAAAAATGCATCACTTTTTTCCAAATCTCAAAGGTGATCTCACCATTCAACACATCAAGTTTTACACCTACAGTACTAAGGAATGATCTTTCCAACAAAATTAGTGATGAATGATGAGAGTCCTCATCATCCATGTCCATAATATAAGAATCAATGGAAAAAATTAAACTATCCACTTGCACCAAAACATTCCCAACCATCCCTTTCGTGTAAGTGCTAGAACCATTAACCAACATTATTACACCTCTTATTTCTCTCATTGATCCCAAACTCAACTGTGTATAAATGAAAAGAGGTATAACACTAATAGAAGTACCTAGATCTAGCATCGTACTTTTTATATTTGTATTTCTAATTGTGCATGGAATAGTGAACATACCTGGATCTTTCTTCTTTGGAGGTAATCTCTGATAAAGCATGGCTGAAGAATTTTGAGGAACATCCACCACTTCCTCCCTTGGTACATTATTTTTTTGTATGCAAAATTCGTTGAGATATTCAATAAATTTTGGCTCATGATTAACTGAATCAAGAGAAAGAATGTTTACCTTAACTTTTGTAAATGTCTCCTTCATGGTTTTCTCATCCTCATCCTTTAAGCACTCAACTGACTTCTTGGGGCAAACTAGATCATCCTCATAAACAAAAATTGGATCAGAATTCAAAAATTGAGTTTCTACCTTGTTACTTACCTCTGTTAGCATTGTATCGCTTTCTGCATGGACATGTCAAAAAACAGTCGCACTGTCAGGTAGTTTCAGTAACTCATCATTCTCCAGCATGATATCATTGACATCATAGATTGGATCATCAGTAGTTTCTTCAGGCAATTCATATTGATTCTCCAAATTCTTAACTGAAATAGCTAGTTGAATGATTTGATTTTGTATGTCTTAAAAACTAACCTTTGTTTTTCCTAAAATTACTGCGTGGATGCTGTTATTGATCTTACTACATCCTCTAATGATTGAATTCCATCTTCAAATTCAGGTTGTGGAGTGTTGGAATTCGCGGCTTGTTTATGATATTCATAAGTAAATAGCACAGCGAAAATAACAAAAAATTTAAGCCTTGAATTCCAACAAGGACCTATGCACAACAACATATATGATTAGGGTTAGAATATCTACTTTAGATCTAAAGCTTGAACGTTTGGTCTTATGAGACGTTGGTGTATCTCTTAGTACCCAAAACTCGAACCACCTTTTAAACTCACGTTGCCTTTGCTCGAACGTGTCTAGAGGTATCAACACAAATGAACTTATCTTGGATCGGTGGAGTGTACTAGCGCCCTTTTAGAATCACTATTCTAAAACTCACAAAATAATTTTATCTCTTTGTAAGTGACACTCACAAATTCGGCCAAGCCTTGGAAGAATGGCAAGGAGTACACCCTATTCATAGGCATATGAGGAGACCTAAATAGGTGCATAAAGGAATCCGAAATTCCCCTCCTTGTCCTCCAAGAATTTGGCCCTCATCCTATTCAAGCAATAACGTGCCGAATTTCCTATCTAGTCTCACTAGGTTTGCCTTTCTTGTCCCACAAGAATAAACACTTCCTAATTAAATTTATCACATATAAATTAGGGTTTTATTTTCCTTGTCACACAAGAATAAAACTCCTAATTAGTCATGTACTCCTAATTAGTTAGTGCATGTGCCGAAATTCTCTTTGTCACACAAGGAAAGTGACTCCTAAAAAATAGGAGAATGGATGCCGAATTTCTCCCTCCCTATTTAGGTTTATTGTGCAGAATTTTTCATGCTCCTAAATAGGTTAGGTATTGCCAAAATTTACATGGGTTTCATTAATGCTATTGAGCTTTTAATTATATGATACATTATCATAAAAATAAATCACTCATATGGGCCGAATTATGTCACACATAATTAAATAATTATGACCATGATAATTGGTGATTCATATTAAAAGCTCATTACATTAATTGACCATGTATTAAATCTTATTTAACACATAAATCATAAAACCCTGAATTATTATTAATTAATCAAATTAATCATCTTATTTAACACATAAATCATAAAACCTTGAATTATTATTGCCTCATAGTAGTTAACTCCAAGGTTGCTACCACTCTGCTGAGCATGGGTCGCAACCCATCCAAAAATTTCATTGTCAAAGCATCCTCTCCCTGACTCTAAGGAGGTAGGTGCATACCTACTCAAATCCTTAAACTTATCGTCATACTCCGTCACTGACATACTCGTACCTTGACATAAGTCATTAAACTCATCCGCCTTCTTGTCTTGGATACTCCAAGGAAGGACAGACGCAATGAGCTCATTCTTGAATCTAGCCCAATTGAAATCTCCTAAAGCCCCAAGACTCCTCCACCACTTAGTCGCATGACTGCTCAGAAGGAATGCGATGAGTCTGAATCTACTGGCATCATCAGTGATGTCTCCAGCATCAAAGCGATGCTCCACCTTAAGGAAGAAGTCGTAGGGATCCCCTCCCATCACACCTAAAAATCTGAGTGGCTTAAGCTTTAAGAACCTATCCAACAAAACATCATCCCTGGTCCGTGGTGCAACAGGTGCATCCATTAGAGCAACAATGACCCCCTCTAACTGAGGCTACTGTATCAGTGGCACGATAGTCAGAACTGGTGCTGCTCCTACTGGCTGAACTGGTTGATCTCCAGTAGCCTGTCCTGGTTTAGCTCTATCAATGCAATCGAAAACTCGAGTCATACACTCAAACATCTCCAACTAAGCAGTGAAAAGCTGCTGCAACTGAAGCTGCTGCTAAGGCTGAGGTGCTGGCGCTGCAACCTCCGGCGCGCTATGAGAATCATATGGATCCACAACAGACTGAGCAGCGGGCTCAACAGATATATGTCTAGGTTTACCTCGACCACGACCACGTCGATCCGTCTCTACAGATACAGATAAACAAAACATATATGCAGATGTCAGAATATAAAATGATTGCCACAGTACCGAGATAGATATCAGAAGGGTATACAAAAGCAATTTGGATTGACTCAATCAAGGATACCTATGCTTCACACTGTCGTAGACAATATGAAACCTAACACTCTGATACCACATTTGTCATGACCTATTTCTAGACCATGACCGGTGTACAAGAAGAACCGAATCAGAGGCCTGAACCATCTCGCACAATTCTCTGAGATACAAACATTCTACCCAAACTATTCAAACATTTAATGAATATAAAATATTTTATACCGAATATATATATATATATATATCCACTAATATAAGAAAATAATGTAAATAATGGGCTTGTTCGTTTCTTGCTAAGAATGGTGTGTTCCAGCCTATTAATGCGTGAAACGAAAACCTAGAGGAAAAACAACCGTCAATTAGACATAAGAACAGAGTTCTAGAGAGAGAAGGATCTAGGTTTCTAAGAGAGCACATCTTTAGAGCAAATCAACTCCCAGATTGAGTGGATTTCTTGAAAATTGAAGGATTCTCAATGGGTTTTCTTCTCCTCTCTTGGTTTTCATTCATTCTTGCTGTTATATTTTCTGTAATCATGAGCTAAATTCGATACACATCTAGATGTGATGAACCCTAGGATGAATTTGTGATTGGGCTCTGTTAGTTTGTTGCTTTGTTCATGAATTGAGACTCATTTATGATATATATTGTTATTGTTGAATTGATTTTACTAGTGTTTCGATTTGACAATTGATTGCATGCATGAAAATCGAGAGATTCATCGTGTGTTTAGAATTACTTATAGATGAGAGGAGTTGCACGTAAACCTAGAGATAGGACTACGTAAATATTTCGAATTAAGGTCAAACTTAATATGGGAATTCATAAATCAGTGTTAATGCAACGTGAGGGTTTTAAATAGGAAGAGATTCCAGTTAATCAACTTGACATTAGATGTAATTGACGAGAGAGAGAGAGGTTAATGTATTCCTACGTTCCAATTGTATGAACAAGTGACATAGTGACGATGTCAGTTTGCATAGGTAGGTCTAGGAAAGTTCAACATGTGGATGCTACTCACATCTTGACTGTCAATCTTTATTCTCTTTGTGTTGTTGTGTTGTGTGTTAGCATGTCGATCATTCTTTTACGTTTAATTCAACCCATTTAATTTTTTAGGCTAGATAATAGGGAAACGGTAATTAATAGTAATCTTAGTCTCCGAGGGATACGACACTCGATACTCAGGTCCACGTACTACATTCTGAGAGGTGTAGGCCCGCAGGTACCAAGTTTTTGGCGCCGTTGTCAAGGGCTAGGATAGTAGGAAAGCTTATACTTTATTAATTTAGCCATTTTTTCCTTTTATTTTCTTTTATTTTGTTTTTGTTTATTTCTGTTTTTTCTCGCTTCATTGTGTCCTTTTCTTGTTTTCTTTTGTTTGTCTTTCCTGAATTAAGCTTGGGTTTCTCTATGTTTGTCTTTTAGGTTTCTGTTAGTATATGACCAGAGGAAATCCTTCTAGGTTAGTTAAAGCAGACCCTGAGATCGAACGAACAACTATTCAGAACCATAGAAACAGAATCCGACAAAAGGCAAAGGACATAGACATGGAAAGGGCAATAGTAATAGAGGGTAATGATCAGGCTCTGAATGAACAACCTCCTGACAGGGTTGTTCAGGGAAATCTGGTATTTCAGTCGATGACTATGTCATATTACACTAGAGCAAATTTGATGAGGACTGAGTCTAGCATTGTGAGACCAGTTGTTACAGCCAACAACTTTGAGATAAAGCCAAATATTATTCAGATGGTGCAACAATTAGTTCAGTTCGATGGGCTGCAAGAACAGGACCCAAATGTTCACTTGGAATTTTTTCTTGAAATTTGCAACACATTTAAGATAAATGGGACCACGAGTGACGCAACCAGGTTGATGCTATTCCCATTTTCACTCCAAGGTTGGGATAAACAATGGCTGAATTCATTGCTGATGGGTTCAATTACTACTTGGAATTAGCTGGCAGAGAAATTTTTGTTGAAATACTTTTCGCCGGATAAAACTGTAAAGTTGAGAAACAACATCTCTTCATACACACAGATCGAGTCAGAATCACTCTATGATACTTGGGAGAGGTTCAACAAGTTATTGAGGAGATGTCCACATCATGGGTTACGGATATGGCTGCAGTTGCAAACATTTTACAATGGGTTAAACCATGTCACTAGACAGATGATTGGCGATGCAACAAGAGGTACTCTGAATAATAAGATGTCGGAGGTTGCTCAAGAGTTGATAGAGGAGATGTCTATAACAACTATTAGTAGCACATAACACGTTCTAAGCCAGTAAAGCCAGCAGGAGTGTACGAAGTGGATGCAGTGATGGCTTTTGTCATACAAGTTGAGGCATTGAGTAAGAAAATTGATGGGTTTTCTATGGCTCCACAAACAGCTAATGTGGTGTGCAACAAAATAGTGATGGTCAAGGGACTTAGGATTGCATGAAAAATATGAACTATATAAGGCATGGGAGCAATCCTCAAAATAATCCTTACAGTCACACCTATAACCTACGGTAGAGGAATCAACCTAACTTTTCATGGAGATGTTTGAATCAGCAGAGACATACTTAGCCACCTAGTTTTCAACAACCACAACAGTCAGTGAAGCCGAAGCAAGTACATTGAGGCTTCTGAAAAAGGTTCACACATATTGAAACTACAATGATGAATCAAGGGACCTCACTCTGAAATCAAGAGGCTTCTCTCCATAATTTAGAGAATCAGATTGGACAGATAGTTAAGCTGTTATCTTAAAGGCAACCGTGCTCCTTACCAAGCAACATTGAGACAAATCCTATGGAGCACATGAATGCTATTTTTGTTCATGGAGATGATGGGTATAGGAAAGAAGAAG
>CAODLS012784726.1:0-11236 GCA_948243855.1 Flueggea neowawraea
ATGATGAATTGTGCATATGAATTCTTGCTTCTGTTTTTCATTTTGCACATGTCTACATCTTGATAATGATACTTGAGGAACTGATAGATTAGCGAACTTTTTTTTAAAAAAAAAAACCTCAATGTATAACTAAAGGTTATAGGCCTAAAAGTGTGAAATAGTTAATCTGGTTTTGAAAGTTTTTAAAATTTGTAATTTCCTACTTTAGCGACTCTGGCTTTGCTAATAAGGCATGTCAACATGCAAATAGGTATTGAATAACCACGTGAGAAGAATGTACTGATCACTTGATTTGGAATGTTACGCCTTATTTGTAAAAGTATAAACCTAAAATTTAGTTTAGTTGAACTATTATTCTGGAATCCAAATCCAAAGACAAGAATTAGCTCATTGCAGTCCCATTCTTTTTCTTTTATTTTCTTAATTTGTGATGCTATGAATGGCTAATATTGTTTATTAAAGATATAGCATTAGCTAGCCTTGTTAAAAATTCAATTCCTCGATGCACAGCTTGACTTTCAATAATATCTTTTGCTTCATGCCATGCAAAATCTAGATACTTACATGATTATTATGCTGTGAGTCTGATTAATCATTTGTCCACTCCATCTATCCACCTGGAATCATGACAATGCCAATTTTAAGCAACTTGATATTTGTTCCAGCATCATTATAGACTCTATTTTGACCTTGTTAAGTTAACATACTAAAATTGTGTTGGCTGTATATGCCTATTGATCCGACGCTTTAAATGACACGTTATGTAGTAAAATTAACAGCAAAAGTCAGTTTCATTTTCTGATTGGTTTTGCTTTTCCTTCATAAACAAATCTAGACAGAAATATCTTCCTCGTGAATTTTAAACACTTTCTTTATTCCTCTCCGTTGCCAACTCTTTCACTCTCTCCAAGTGTACATGTCTGCATGTTCAACATTTTCTGTTTGAATTGACATTTATATCTACTATATGCTCACCAAGGATATCAGATTTTCTGAGAATCCGATAACTGATCCTGGAAGAGGTGGTATCCCAAGATTTGTGTTGATTGCGCGATTAGCTAAAGTTGAAATACTGAATGGTAGTGAGGTAAATCAGCCAAATGAAGCCTGTAAATTTTTTATTCTTCAGGATCTTATGATTTTATAATATGCACCTCTAATAAACAAAAAATTGCTCAGGTAAGTCGTCATGAAAAAAAGGAGTCTGAGATCCGGTATGTAACTCATCGCATATAGCAGTTCCCTTTACTGGTGTCCCATTTGGCAAACGGCTTTAATTTCATTTGGCTGAATGTTTCTTACAGTTATGTGCGCCTAGTTATGTCAAAGCTAGATGGGGATTCAGATCAAATTAAACAGCTTCACCCCAGGTAGTGTTAACTGTGTAGTCTTTATTATGAGAAATGACTAGAGGAAAAAGTTCTAAAATGCATTAGGGCTGGCATCACAATTTGCTTTATCCAGAGGTGCTGATCCTTCAAATATTGTGCCTTCATCTTAGCTCAGTGATGTTTTAGGAAAGGATTTTCTTCCTTCTTTCTGAGGACCTGTACTTGATTTCAGATTTGCCGAGCTCAAGGATTTTCATGGCATTGAGGATGAAAGACCTTCAGTCAGAACAGCAGGGCCCCTGAAGATGGCTTCTGGACTTCTGTGTATGATTAGTAGATTTTATCTGATTCTTTCATGGAATTTCAATGCAAATACTCTCACGTTATAATGAAAATGCAGCTGTCACCCTTAAATGCGTTGGTCCATCCATTGGCGAGAAACCCCCCCTAACGAAGAAACTACCTGCTGCTACCATGGTAAAATCCTTAAACCTTTTCCTGAAAAGCTAAATGTTAGACTGGAAAATTTGGGCTTATTTCTTAAATCCTTCATAGGTTGGCAAACTGAAGAGTCTTTGCGAAAGTTTTTTCAATCTCAGGTCTATCAAGCCAAAATTATTTCTTCAGGAAGAGGTATATTTTTCTAAGTTGGTTTGAGATGATAAATGCTTTTTCTATCTTCATTGTAAGGGACTCATGTAGGTTGTCACTAAAAGCTGTCATCTCTGAAATGTTAATTTAGCCTAGTGACCTTCAAAATATTTCCGTCAGATAATTTAAAAATTTTCCAAAAATAGAATGAAAAGCACACCAGCTATTGGAATTCTTCTGATTTTTCTATTAAGCCCTGTAACTGTTTGACTTTCTCCCAAATAAGCCCTCTCTGGTGGTTGGTCTGCGTGCATCTGATATTGGGAAACAACTGACCATGAACATTGGCTGATTTTCTGTTGATATCTCTTTATTAAGTGTCTGAGTTTCTCTTTATTTGTCATTGTGGATGTTTGGTTCATGCATTTATATAAATTGCAAACACATTTCAGTCGGAGTCTAAGTTGTTAGAATAAATAAATAAATTTGGAAGAAAAGAGACTAGATCTTCATGCCTGTGCACGTGCTGCATGCATGTGTATGTAGAGGAGTTGTGTTGCTATTCTCTTTGACGATGTTACGTGGACTTGGGTGTGGTAAGTCTGTCTGCCTTTTTTTTGGCTTTCGAAGTGCACTCAATTGCTTGAAAAATTAAGAAATTAAGAGTTCAATGTAAAACACCAAATTTGTAATGGCTTTATAGGACAATTGTGGGCATTGAGTTGGTCGAGGTTACTGAATATGAAAATGTGCTAGTGAAATCGAAAGAAACTTTCTCAAGGGTGGGCAGTAAGTTGATGATTAGTAAATGAAGGTATTATCTGTATTTATTCCGGAGTCCTGATTTCTATCCTAACTCTTCTATGTAAACGCATGCATACATGCGCACCATTGCTAGATATCTCTATATTTAGTGGTGTATTACATTGCCAAAGTATCGAACTTTGTAGCCTAATTAACATTGTCTTGGGAGCTAGTGAAGTATTTTTCCTTTTCAGCCTGGAAAATCGAGTTAATCATTCTTTTGTATTCATTACTACTTGCTTTGCTTTTACAGGGTTCCCCTCTGCCTACGTTGCTTGATGACGAAATGGCAAATTTGATGGACATTGGAGTTGGCAATGGGTCAACTATCCTTGTAGATGAAGAGTGAAAAAGAAAACCTGGTAAGTTTTGTGGTTTGATTTTGATAGATTTACGATTGGATTTAGTTTGTCATTTCTAAGGAGTGATTACCCATTTTCAAGATTAGTTATGGCTGTTTTTTCAAGTCTATAGTGATTCTGTTTTTCACCAAAAACTGTAGAAGCTTGCAACAAAGCTGTATTACTGTAATTTTTTGTGAATCAAACAATTACTTGTTGAATGACGATTTTTGGATTGAAGTCTGTTGGCAGTGATTTAAGACTTGTTTCACAATTTACAAAGTAGATGTGATGTAATGAAATGTATCACATCACCGTTCAAATCGTATTTGTTTGCATTTGATTCAGAGAGAAACTAGTAATTTACATAGAGAAAATGTAAAGAAATTAACTTTTTTTTTAAAAAAAATTGAAATATACATGAATTAAAATATGCATGATTACTGAAAATACAATTTAGATATTACTTTGAAGAACACATCTTTTAAAATTTACATATTCTAGGTCAATGCTAATTTATATTAGAGAAACATATATGGCTTTTACCCTACAAATGACATGATGGTTGATCAACCAGTAGCAGTGACTAACAAATAAAGTCGAACAAAAACACCAAGAGATATAATTAAAAAGTCTTTGGTAAAAGAAAATTGGTAAAGAATTAAGAGAATAAATTCCAAAAACCATGAAGAAAAGGGGAGGAAAGAGATCTGATCTAACAAACTCTGCTGAATGAAGCGCTAAATAGAACTTGCAGTTACAAGAAACATTATTACAACACTCGTTGGACTCCAATTCCAACATACAGCATATCCATACATATCTCTGATTTGCAGTGTAATGCATTCTCTACCCGATTACGTTAATGGACCACATCGATTACATTTCTTTTCCTGGCAACCCTAAATCTTCGATACTGTATCGAGCAATGTTCAAGGATTGTTCCCAGAATTCGACTAATCAAATTGCTGCCTGAGTTGCATCTCCGTCTCACTTTTCCAAGCAGCATGAGATGACTGGCCTTTCATCCTTTTACTCTTCTCCTTCTCTTTGATGGTAGATCCCTTCTTCTTAGACTCCGCGCTCGGGTCACTGGGTGGTCGATCACCGCAAACCGGACACACCATTCCACGTTGACTGGAGTAGGTCTTGGGTATCCCACATTGCAAACACATCCTGTAAAGAATCGCAAAGAAACAAATAACTATGAATTCCAACAGATGAACATGGTAAAGTATCAAGGTTGATAACTATTACAATCATATGATGACCCAAGGCGCCATTTCTCTGAAGAATTCCATGGCAATTAGTTTGATGGTTTACATGTTTGGAGGATTGAGTGCATTGCGAAGATATTTCCAGTAAAGTATAATCTGATGTCACATAGAGTTGTGGAATTACTAGCATCTTCTAATCATTCTTGAACACTCTGGAGACCGTGAAAGTCGTCAAAACCTTTTGGAACATTCTAAGAGTTTGCGAGTGTGGGGCATTAGGGCGTGCCTAAGAAAACTCTTAATTATATACATTATGATGAACAGCGTGTAGTGTGGTGGAATAATCCAGGACTGAATAGGTAATGTATGTTTCGTCTAAGTTTTAAAAATATAGAGACCATTCATCTTGTATACCTCAACTTTTATCATACATCTTATTACATCATCTATATGTAAAATTGTCAGTGTTTCCAGAAAAAAATCCCACAAAATTTTAACCTGAAAACCATAGTAGTAATTCCTAATTGCCACTGCAACCGATTTGACTTCTCCAAGAAGTCGCAGCATAGCATAACTCAGAGAAGGAACGTAGGAAACGAATCAAAACTCTTATATCATAGCTCAGAAACATAGGGAAAAGCAAAAAAAAGAACCTTAAGAGTTCTGCAGCATCTTCTGCATTGGGATTGGTTGCGGTAGACACACGCTTTCCTCCTCCTTGTGCTGCATTTGAGACTGACGTTGCCGGAGGCTGGTTAGTCTCAATGTCACTCCTTACTCTCTCATGAATCCCAACAAGTTGAGCTTTAACCTCAACTACCGCACCTACATTCAATTTTGACATATTACAGAAGTTGTTCATTACAAATCCAAATAACAATTTTATACATAAGAATTTAATACTGATTCTGCTAATTCACTTGGGAATTAAAAATCGAAACAGCAAATCTATTGAATTTAGTCAGTAATATAAGAATATGAACAGTGAAATTAAATACCTGCAGGCAAATCTTTCTTGTCCCTGCGATTCTTCCAGCGACCGTGCTGGTTTCCAGCAGCGTCTCTGGCGGCCGCTGCGGCATCCTCATCCACTAGATTATTTAGAAATTGTGGAGGTCCTGCAATCTCCGAAATCATACAATACGAACAATATCAGATTTCAAAAGATCCTTTTTTTTCCAATTATGATATATTTTAACAAAAAAGAAGGTGAAAAAAATGATTACTTCGGAGAAGGCATCGAAAGCGGAGGGGAGAGCGGAGGCGGAGGGAGGGGGATTCGAAGGGTCCAGAACTGATCTGTAGGAAATCGAACGGCGGGGAACGGCACCAGCGGATCCGTCGTCGTTGTCGGAGGAGGTTTCATAGTCTTCAAGGGATTCTTGCGGATGAATTTCTTCTTCCTCTTCTTCTTCAGGTGAAGAGTAGCCTTGGATTAGTGCCAAGCTCATGGTCGTTTTCCGTGTTTTTTTTTTCTCAACCGCGTCGTCGGAGAATCTGGCTACCGACTCCGCTATAGCTGCTCGTTCATGTTTTACAATTTGTATGTTTAGGGACCTGGATGAGAAAAAAGAAAATCAGTATTTTACTCCTTAAGGTTTGGTCTAATTATGGGAAACATCCCCAGGGTTTTAAAGTCTTATTAAGTAGCCCTCAGATTTAAGTTTCTAAAGCAAATCGATCCCTCTGTTACGAAACTGTTAGGCTCTCTTGAAGTAAATTTGATATCGTACCCTTAGACCCAAAAAAATATCAAACGAAACAAAATTGGTGCAAGAACACCATTAATCACACATTTCTGAATTACACTTATTTTTAAGTGGTATTTGTTTTTGTTAGATTGTAGAAATAGATCACATAATAAAAAAAGTACAGAAATTAACACATTTATAATGTATAAATAATAAATATACTATAAGCAAATTCACTAAACAAACATCACTTTTTCTCCATCACAAGACCCAACTCACAACACTCGCATATCCTCTCAATTTACACCTATTACTCCATTACCATCTTTTTGACAAACCGTTAGATTTGTTGTCAAATTTAACATTATGGACTAAATACTAATATTTTCAAATTACAAGGACTTTTAATAGATGAAGGCAAACTAGGTTGCAAATGAGTCAAGCCGGTCGTTAGTTGTTCGACGTTTAGCTCGATAAAAATTCTTTTATGACTCGGCTCGTTAATAAATGAGCCGAAGCTCGGCTCGAAAAACTCTCGAACAGGCTCTTTTGTGTTTTCATTGAACAACTCATTTGTGTGTTCATGAACAGGCTCGCGAACAGGCTTGTTTGTGTGTTCATGGACAAACTCATTGTCACGACCCAGATTGAGCCATAACCAGCATATGAGACGAACCAAACTATTAGTCCGACCTATCCCGCACAAGCCTCGAATAAACAAAACTTCTACCCACTTCTTATTGCTTAATAAATTATTAACCTGATTTATTAGTCAACCTTAGTTATTAGATTATTTTAAAGAAAACCAAAATATTTATATAATTGTGAAAATTCATATTTTTACAAAACATAGTCATCATACCGAAATAGATAAGGAAATAGTTATAAGTGAGTTTAAATCCATAACATAGCAAGTTAAACCCATTAATCCCATAAATTTCTCGGTGTAGAGCATCTAACATAACAGAAACATAGAGCCTGAACAAAGGGTACTCACAACTGAACATAATGGCTCACTGAGCACTGAATGTCGGATGGGTACTAACACCAAAATAACTTGAAATGTTAAAGCCATGAAATGGGGTGAGAATACTCAGTGAGGGACAACACATTAAAGAGACTCCAACTCCTCACATAAACCGTTTTGAAAACATTTCTGAAAAAATATCGCACATGTGTATATACTTATATAATATTACTATACATGCATATATACATACATATATTTATGGTAGCTTAAAACATTTTGCAGAGATAACAAACAACATGCATTCATGCATAATAAGTATTCTTTTGATAGTTTAACTAATATCCAAATTTCATCTAAGAATTGAACACGAGACCTGATTGAACTGATAATTTATCCTATCTGACTATCGGATATAATTCCTCCCTACCTGACTATTTGATGTGGACTCATTGCCACCAGACCTGCGTGATTGGCCAAACACACAGTGTTACCACCAACCTTGGTAACTAGACCTTGACTATCCAATACCAAAGGCTACACGCCTCGTAGCTAGGTGTCCCGAATCATACCAAATTATACAAAGTTTATGTAATATCCCGTCTGTTCTGACAAGGTCCTCTGTAGTTTATGATAAATTTCAATCCTATCCCTTGGTGGTTAAGGTTATGATTAGATGATTAATGATGATTTTATGATGTTAGTTTTGGTGTTGTGGAGCCTCGAGGATGATCTAGAACAAGATTGAAAGTTTGGCGCCAGAGCAAAACCTACTTGAACAACCACATAATGTACGTAACCTGGGATATTCTAACGTACGTTAGAGTTATACTAACGTACGTAAACTGGGTTTTTGTATGATTAACATATGTAAGGCTTTACCTGACGTATGTGAGGTCAGACCTGATGCTTCTGGATGTATTTTTGACTTCGGTAACGTACATGAGGGACTTGGTAACGTATGTGAGAGTCCAGTATCGTACGTGAACTTCAGATTCACGTACGTAAGCCTCTGAAAAAATTGAAACCGTCGAATTAAATACTAGCTTAATTCTGTTGGAAACACATAATGTAAAAATACTTAAAATGTTATCTGCACATATGACAGCAAATTTAGTCACTCATTAATTGTTATATGATTTGTATTACTTACCCATCTACTCATGATGTCAAGAAGATTTTTTAACACATTACTCTAAGAAGAATGAAATTTCCACATTTAGAGATGATTTTTTGTCATATAAAAACATTTAGTGACAAATATTTTTTTGCTGCCAATAACTCTACGAGTTACTTAATTTTGTTTACTTTTACTTAATTTTTGTAAATTTTGTAAAAGGTAAAAAATTAAGTAAAAATTTCTAACATTAAGTAAAAGATAATTATATTAAGTAGCCCACCTTTTACTTATTTTTTTTTACCCTTTTTACCTAATTTTTTCAAATTTTGTAAACAGTAAAAAAAATTAGGAGTGTATACTTGCACATTTAGAGACGATTGTTTGAAATTTAGAGATTATTTTTTACATTAGAGACGATTTTTTGTTATCTAAATACATTTAGTGACAATTTTTTGTGCTGCAATATCTGAACGAGTTACTTAATTTTTTTACTTTTACTTAATTTTTAAAAATTTTGTAAACAGTAAAAAAAATTAAGTAAAATTTTTTGAAATTAATTAAAAGGTATTTGAATTAAGTAACTCGCCCATTACTTAATTTTTTTACTTTTACTTAATTTTTAAAATTCTGTAAAAGGACAAAAAAAATAAGTAAAATTTTCTTAAATTAAGTAATTTAACTTTTAATTATTTTTTTTTATTTTTAAGTAATTTTGTAAAATTCTGTAAAAGGTATATAAATTAATTAAAAAATTTTAAAATTAAGTAAATGGTACTTAAATTAAGTAACTCAACTTTTACTTAATTTTTTTTACTTTTACTTAATTTTTTTAAAGGTAAAAATATAGGTAAAAAAATTAATTAAAATATCTTTAAATTAAGTAAACTTACTAGTTATTTTATTTTTTTTATTATTTAATTTTTTAAAATTTAATAAATGATAAAAAATATTATATAAAAGACTTAAAAATTAAATAAAAGAGAATAGAATTGGGACAATTACAAAAAAAATCAAAAAACAATTTAGATTTCTAAATTGCAAGAGCATTCAAAATATCTACAGAAATGCTCATCTTTTTAATGTAGTTTCAAAAATACCTACTTTTGACTTTTTGACAATCTTTTGACTGTGTGTTGACCACATCAGAAAGTTTGATGACACGACAAAATGAGTATAAAACGAAAATAATTTGTTCTTATTATTTCAGATATGAAAATTAGTACAAAATGAGAACACATTGTTCTCATTATTTCAGATACAAAAATGAGTACAAAAATAGTACAAACGAGCAAATGCATACAAAATTTGGTACAAATTGAACACAAACGAGTACAAAACCAGAAAAATCAAGTACAATGAACAAATTCAACAAAAATGAGAACTAATTGATCACTCTGACCACTAAAAAATGAGTACACCATCAACAAATACTTACAAAAAGTGTACAAAATGTGTATATCTCACAATTTTTTTTAAATTTATTTGGTCAACTAAACAAAATGATCAAAAATTGCGTCAATTGGTTTCATTCAAATTCAAATTATTTAAAACTTTTTAAAACTTATTAATAAAACAAATTAAGGGCTGTTGTTATATTTTTACAAATTTACATGGATTATTAATGTAATTTTTAAAAAATTGTTGATCTCAATCTTCCTCCTCCTCCATGGCGTGGCAAGGTTACAAACTTGTGGCAGTCCATATGGAGTAATGTCTCTAACACACCACTTGCCTCATCCGCCATGTCAATCACCGTCCAAACCACCACCAACTAAGCCTCTCTCCCAACAAATCCACCGATTTCCACAATACATGTAATAACTTGATTTTTCGATAGTTATTTCGGTAATTTTTTGTTGAAAATTCTTTTCAATTAATTATTTTTGACGGATTAATTTTAATTTGAAATATCATTAAATAAATTAATGATATTTTGGAGTGCTAAATTTTTGTTTGTGTTAATAGAATTTTTGAAGTGTATTGAGGAGTTAAATTGAGTGAAATTTGGTTGGAATTGGAAAAAGAAAGAAAATTGGAAGAAAAGAAATAGAGAAATGAACTACAAGTCGTCTTCACATTTGAACCAAACTACGCGTCGTTTGAGCTTGCTGTCGTCCGCGCACGAGGTTGGTCGTTCGTGTATGTGTGCTGGGTTAGTAATGGAAATGATGTCATTTTTTTCAAGTCATCAGACGCCCTGTAGTTCGCATTTATGGGAACCGAATTTTAAGGAATAAAACGACACCATTTCGGACAAATAAAAACAACGCCGTTTTGCTTCAAACCCAACAATCCCAGATCCTATTTTTTGTTGGATCAAGAGTGATCAACATTAAAATCCTTTTATGTTTTGATGATGAACAAAATGATATTGTCAAAGTCTCACTCGAGTAATATGCCCATTCACTCGAGTAACATTTAGCCCAGTTTATTTCACTCGAGTAACAAGGAGACACTCACTCGACTAATGCATCTTTCGGACTTCCAGAGGTTACTGGATGCAATGGTTACTCGAGTAATAAGGATGTTCACTCGAGTAATATATGCCTCAGTTCACTCGAGTAACCAGAGGTCATCACTCGAGTAATGCGCGAAGAACAGAGGAATGATATATGAGCTAAACCTACTCACTCGAGTAACAATAAGTGTCACTCGAGTAATTCATGTGCCATATCACTCGAGTAAGCAGGAAACATCACTCGAGTAAGGAAGAGTTCAATATGTCACTCGAGTAATCAATGCATCAGATCACTCGAGTAAGCAAAAGGTGTCACTCGAGTGAATCATCAATCCAGAAAGCTGCAACGGGCAGAAATGCATTCCAACAGTCATATTCTCACCACCAACGGTCATATTGATTGGAATGGCTATAAATACATCAAGGAATGGCAGAAAAACGTGGATGATCATATGGATTTAAGTTCAAATCATTTTTATCATTTCCGTCACCCCAAAACACCAAACAAGCTAAAGATCAAGATTCAAGCATCAATTTCATACAACCAACCTTTAGCATAGAGCTTTCAACTTTTGTAAATGTTTTTATAAACATTTTGAGAGTGAGAGAGGTTTGTTGTGAACCTATAGAAAACAACATTGTAATGGCCTTAGAGGTTTGAGCCGTAATCAACCTTGGGTAGGCTTTAGATGGGTGAGCCATAATCAACCTTGTAG
>CAODLS012786525.1:0-15847 GCA_948243855.1 Flueggea neowawraea
AATAAGCAAATAGGACACCTGAATTAGAAATAGCACTGCATATAATCTTTCGAGAGGCTTTAGTCTTAATTCGAACAACCAACTCTGTAGATGCACGGCCTACAGTTAAACCAGCATCTTCATCGAACGCCAATTCACCTCGTAGACGAATGCGAAGAACATCCAACCAATAAGATGCCTGTACTAAAAGCAAATTGCTGCAGATGAGTTTTGTATCACGAACTAATTGAATTGATGCTCTTTGAGGGGCAGGGCAAATATCATGAGGTGAGAATTTAGTGAATTCCTGGACAGAATAGGCAAATAGCTTCATGTCATCACCAGCAGAGATAAGCATGGGAACTCCCAAATGGGCCCACCTACGATAACTAAAAGTAACAGGCTTCTCTTTGGTGCGTGTTTTCTTCTGTTTCTCGTCAGGCAATGGATCTGTGATATAGAAAATTCAATTTAGAAAAGAAAAAAAAATTCAAAGAAATAGATATGAAATGGAACAAAATATGGTGAACCATACACATACCTTCCCGGCTGATTGGTACTGCCACAGTCAAGGCCCTAATATCATGAGTGTGAGCTCTGGCATAACCCACATAGACCCATTTCTTCAATGTTTGAGAAGAATTATCATCATTAGAAACAATTGACTCAGAAGAAAGCTTATAAAGCACAACCTACATTAGAAAACGAAAACATCAGCTGCATTTAATTTACAGTTTATAATGTTTTTCACAGAAGAGAAAGGAAAAGAAAAGGCTTCTAACCATGGGAAATATTTTACAATTCATTTAATCCAGGATAACCATGGAAGTTAAGCAAAATTATAGAATATAAAAATTGAATTTCCTGCATCAATTGCAACCTACAAAGATATTCATAAAAATTCCCAGCTCCCAAATGAATAATCGTAGTACCTGACCATCAGATCCAGCTGAGAAGACCCTGTTATGACTAGGAGCAGCTGCCAAAGAATTTACATCACCCTTGTGAGAAGGATGTGTTTGCAAAAGAGTTCCATGCAAAGAGTCCCAAAACTGAACACTGCCATTGCTGTCTCCACTAACAAGAGTTCCACCTCTGAAATTGGAAATAAGAGTGAAATCAATAATGTTATAACAACTACAATTGTGAGATTATATAGATCTTCTAAGCAGTATAACGCTCTCGTTTTTACCTCAGGGCAAGTAGGGACCAAACACAAAGGTCAGGTCCACTACCCAAACCGCCAAGCCCAACCGTAATCCTGTACATCTCATGACCAAGTTTGGCTTCCCAGCACCTAATAAACCTGTGAAACAACTGCCATACATGAGATGGTAACATACTTTTAAGATCTTTATGAAAACATTTATAAACATCCAGTATGCAAATGTTACAAGTTTCTGCAAGTCTGTTGACAACTTGGAACGGTTTTCATTATGTTAGAATGCTATTTATAAATTTTATTGCCAACAGAATTATCCCAAGTCCTTTGAAGAAATTTTACAGATTCGTGCGCTTGCTTGCACACTCATACATATGGACGTAATGTTTGAGCCTTTGTTGTTGGCTTCCGGTTTCTATATCCTAGCCTGCAATTGTATGATTAGTAATCAACTAGTCTATCTTTGTCACTTCTTGCGGCATTCTTAGTAATACCAAGCTGCAAATCTTGTTTATCCATTAATATTGAAGAGATTTTTAGACAAGCTTTTTTTCCTTTGCAAAAAAATGGGTATGCCTTCTGGTCAAAAGGATATGGTAGCTGTGCAACAGAGAAAATGAAAACAAAACTAAGGTTGCCTTAAAAGTTACAAATGAGTAATCAAGATGACAATAAACATTTTTTAGTTCTTGAGTATCACATGAAGGCATTCTAACATACAATCAGTATGAAAACATGAACTTTAACTTAATGTATTGCCTTTTCTTGTCTAGAATTGCAGATCTCAAGCCTGCACTGCCTTTCAAATTCTGATAAATTTTATACTTATTCTACCTCCTGTTGAGTTTTTATCACATGCTACTGCTGATGCTAATTGAGTAAAATTCCTTTCTTGCATGGAACAGAACATTATGATGGACAATCAAAAAGATATGGAGATTTTCCAATCACACATAACCTATAAATGATGGTTCTTTTGGCTGGTAAGCGAGGAAAAGCAATTGTTCTTGTTTGTGAACCCGAAAAGAGCTTCTATAAAAAGGTTATATTAATGCTAACAATTTCTAGTATTCAAATCATCAGACATAAATAATTCACAAGCATGAAAGAAAATCACGGGAACACGTACCCGTCACTACTCCCAGAGAATATCATTTTTGCGTCACAGCTCCATGTCACACTTAAACAACGTCCTGTAAATATAACACGAGCAAACTCCTTACATTTGAAAGGCAAAAGACAAACATATAAGCAAGTAGGTAGGTCAGATATCTCACCACTGACCCTGGGGAACGTTTTCTTGTATATCAACTCATCTTTATCGGAAACTGTATAAATTCGGACACAACCATCATCACAAGCAAGTGCTACACATGAATTCTTGATAAATGACTGTTCATGATCTTCATCCCCATCCAGATCATCTTCACTCTCACTTGAATCAGAATCATCACTATTGCTCTTTTCTTCTTTCAAATATCCATTTCCACAGCTTTGTGACTTGTGTTCTGTATCAATCATTGCATTACTAGATGGCGCTACAGCCATTTGCCAAATTGTGACATCAATTGTTCGCAAAACAGTCTGCAACCACAGCATAAAGAAACAGGTTTTACACTCAAATCACGCTGTGCAGGTTCAACTAAAAGCAAAATTGCACTTCCAAGTCAAAAAAGAGTAGATAGAACAATGGAATAAGCCAAGTGAACAAACTAGAATCTACAACAACTAGATATTCACCTTTTGCGTCAAGTGAAAAAGATCCCACTCCAAAACCGAACCATCAAGACACGACGAGAACAACCTACCACAAGGCAAACCTTGTGATCCAGCACGACACCAAACTAGTGACGAAACTCGTGATTTAGGATCTCCATGAATAGTCTACAGATACCAATGATCAACAATCAACAAACTACTTTACAATTATCAACAAATTAACTTAAAAAAAACGGACGATTCATCAAAAATTTAATTCATACGAATACATAATCAAAAGTGGGTGAAGTACCAGCTGGCAGTGCCAACCAACAGAGCCAGGAGACACGAGCCAAATCTCGAGTGAGCCATCTTCACGAGCAGCAGCTACCTGCGAGTCATCTACGCTAGTTACCAGAGCTACAACCGGAGACGGCTTCCAATCCACCGTGTTGTTACGGTAAATAACTTCCCGCATTGCGCTCCACTACAGCAGACCAATTAACCTAACCACAAAAAAAAAGCAATAAAATTCTCTTCACTACAATTAACATTTCAAGAAAATATTTTACTCTCACAATTAGGAATAACAAAAAGAAGAAGAGAGTTACGAGACGTACAAGTTGAAAGCATAAGACAACGTTCCAGGACGGTAAAGTGGCGGCGGAAGCAGAGGCCGATGAACTCCTCCGGCACGGGCCGCACGGCAAGACGAGATAATAACAGATAGGAAAGATAAATACGTGGCGGCGCGGCGTCGATGGCGGTGGAGGCTAGGGTTTTAGGGTGATGATAGTTGGCGCTAGAAGAAGAGAAGCGAGGGAGTGAGTGAGTGAGGCGAGTCCAAGAAGAGGGAAGTAGAAGCTTAAAAGATGCGTTTTATTATGACGTGCATGCCGTTTAATACTCAACAGTCTTATACACATACACGCAAGGGTTAATTGATTGGATCCTCTCTTGGGCCCAATTCATCAATTGGGCTCACTTTTCATAATATGCTACTTAGTTCTCAAAATTGTGAACTTCTCGTGCTGCGGTCTTGTTATTGTGTAAATGGGACGGCTTAATATCTCACGGCTAATTATTTAGCTTTTATCAGCCAGCTTTGTTTCAACCTGAAATGAGCCCTCCTTTTACAATTTGAAGCGTATTAAAAGCTTTGTTAACCAACAAAAAACCTTACACTATAAAAATAGATATGGCTCCTCTTTAATTATTAAATAATATTCGGATATATTATTAACTTACGAAAATTGTTTTCAATATGCTTCTCTTATCTGAACGCATAGTGGATTCATTCATCTTTTGATTTATGTCGACAAACTTTCTAGTTTCTATTTTTGGGATAAGTTCTAAACCTTCATTAGTTAGAAAAATATTCATGCGACTCTGAAATGTCTGAGGTACCCAAAATAATGATATTTGGAGGGGTATTCGAGAGCTAGCCTAGCTATTTCATTCAGCAAGAGATCCCTTAGTTGCAGAATATATGGATATTCGAGGAGTGTTGAATTGGAAGACACCTTTATAATGTGATTGTTAAGAGGTTAGAAAATCCAAAAGATTGTCTCAAGTAGTTGCAAAGTCATTTCAGATTCTCTTAATTGTTGTTCATGCCATTTGGTTGGAAATTTCCTGTCAATTCAAGGTTAGAGGATTAGTTGAGCATTGTATATTATCTATAAGACACCTTCATAATAGGAAATCAAGTTACTTATTATCTTGTTCAAACATTCGAAACTTCATCTAATCTAACTTGGTGGGACATATTCATTTCGACTTCATTGTTCCCGTTTTAAAAAAATATTAATCAATAAAGTATAAAACATTTTTTTTCAAATCAAACTGAGACTTATGATCTAAATCAAAACCTTCTTCTATAATTGTCAAAGCCATTTCAGTTGAAAATTTACAAAACCAAATGAGAAAACAAACGTCTAACCATAAGTGCCTATTTCTTTTTTATCTCATGAACGGAAATTAAATCCATTGTTTTTTTGTCACTACTACTCAAATATCCATTATGATATGTCTCTAAACTTTAATATAAGACATGCAAATATTTTTTTATTTGCGCTGATAGATTATGGATATCGATATTTGGAATAAGAGATTCGTCTACTGACGTAGATAATGTAAAATCTTTCTTTAGAAATGCACCAAAATTTGCAATGTTTACATATGAATTGATAAAAATTTGAGAAGAAAAATAAAATAAAAAATTGCGCTGTTATTTACTCCAATTTATATCGTATATATAATATTACAAGCAACGTTTAACAATGACAAAATAAACATTAAATAGATTTGTATGTTGACACTTAATTTGGAAAACACTTCATTTTGGAAGTCGTTGATTTGATTTGGAACGATATTTCATTTGTTACCAAAAGGTCCCTTTTGTTAATTAATTGTTATGTCATTACACTAAACAACAACTTATAAGTCGCCACCAACAATGATACTTTTGTTCATCAATATTAGTCCCAATATGTAGAATTCTACATAAATGGTCCCTACATGACTTCAGTTCTTCACATCAAGATTGCAGCATAATTTACGCAAACCCACAAGCACAACTAGTCAGTTACATTTTCCACAATTTTCTTTCCGCATAACATTCTATAAATCCTACTTATTTTACATACTCAGAAATTCCATTCCATGAAATTAACAAGCCTAGACAACTTGAGTAGCACCAGTTGACGTCTTATATTGAATGTTATCATTAGAGTAAATTCCATGCTTAGTAGAGTCATACTTTTCTCCATCACCCCACAAAGCATATGCCTCCTCTCCATGAACCGCATCATCTCCTATAAGCAGTTCCTCTTCTGGCATTCGCAAAGGTATTACCATTTTAATCATGATGCAAATAATGGATGTAAAAACTGCATTCCAACCCATGATAAACGCGCCACCGGCTAGTTGTTTGAGGACTTGAATACCTCCAGAACCACCTTAAACACCACCTCTAGAGTTTGTGACGGGTAAGAAGAGATTGCATAATTGTGGCTCAGCAAATATTCCGGTAAGAACACCACCAAGGAGTCCGGAAACAGCATGTGTGGGGAAGACACCAAGTGTGTCCTCTATTTGGTTAAGGAGAGTCCATCTTTTGTGTACAATCACCATGGTGAACCATGGAACACTTCCGGATAGAATTCCCATGATTATTGCAGCCCATCCTTGAACAATTCCTATACATACATAATTTGTTTGTAACCATCCAATGCATATTGTACTTTTATCCCCTCAAATTATTAGATAACAAAAGAACAAATATATTAAATGGGTTGTGTTGAAGCCACAAGTTCACATTTGAAGTGTTGGAACTATAGTTGGAAATTAGGAATTATTAGGATAGGAAGGGCATGCCTGCTAAGGCCTTTTCAGTGAAAACATAGGGTAAAAAGAACAAAACTAGTGTAAGGATTAATGGCAAAGTACCAATTATCGAAGTAATTCATAGGACCTGACATCTCAAAATTAATTTCACATGGAACGGTCCTTATGGGCATTAAATGTTACAGCTATAAGATCTGCGTAAGCTCGTAAACTATTCAACTTAAAAAGGAAATGGATGTGATCAAATGCAAGCAAAATTTAGTACTAAAGTATTGGTTCAAATGACCATACGAGTGGTTCAATCTTTACAAAATACCGTTTGAAATGCACTGGATTCATGTATAAGTTATCTTTAAAAAAGGGGAAATTGACCATAGCAAATTCTAGCTAATTTACTTAAAAATTAACCAAATAGTTGACAGTATTCAGAATATGATCAGACATTCAACTATTCTTATTCATACTTTAATCATCTTGTGAACATTCATATAGTTAAAATGTGGATATGTATATAAATAACGATGAACTATTTATTATAGAGCAGTCACTCATTTTTATATTGGTTCCTATTGAAAATGGAACTTTAGGTCCAGCTCTAATACTAATATATAGATCCCGAACCTATTAATAAAGTGGTCGATCTGTTTAATATACTATTAATATTTCTTAAATTAGTAATATATAGAATGTGAAGGTGATGAGAGAGTGGTGTAAGTAAGATATACCTGCACCAGGAGTGATGCAAACAAGGCCAGTGATCATGCCCTGAACAGCACCAATAACAGAAGGTTTCTTGAACCAGATCACATCGAGCCATGTCCAAACTAGAAGACTTGTAGCAGCACAAATGTTGGTGTTAAGGACAGCCATGGAAGAGTCAATGTTGGCTGTGTATGGATCTCCACCGTTGAAGCCTGCCCATCCCATCCACAGCAACCCTGCTCCTGCTAACATTAGTAACACATTGTTTGGTGGAAACCTCTCTCTGTTATTTGTTGATCTTGGACCTAACTGCATCCCATCACCTATTCAAACCCTCAACAAATCATCAAACCAAAATGCACCAAACAAAAGAACAAAAAAACGAAAGAGAAAACAAAACAATAATTTTTTTTGAAGCATTGGATTTAAAATTTAAGCCGAATAAGACTATTCCATATAATGAGTTTTAAAGCTTTTTTTAAAAAAAATATTGAGACGTCGAATGCAAAAACTTTTGTAAAAATAGGAGGAATCCGTACAACTCTCAATCAAAACTATCTCATTGGTTGCAAATATGAAGATATAATCTAAATTATTAAGGGGAAAAAATACATATAACGCGAGTAAAAACCAAATAGTTCGGACTCTATTCCAAACCAGTTTTAAAAAAAATGTTCTTGTCAAGATTAATGTAAAAATAACTTAGAGATACGGTTTTATAAACCGAATTAATTAGAAGACCGATTCAAAAATGAGAACATAATTAAGTTATGGTGACCAGCAATTTTGGATGTTATGTTAAAGTCAATATGATGAATACAAAATCCTAGGATGGTCACTGATTGAAAATAAATAGTTTGTGGGAGTAGCTTTCAGAAGAGACATCACAGGTTAAATTTAGAAATAATTAATGAGACTGATTTTTTTAAACTTAGTCAATAATTATTTGCTTATCAACTCCAAATTCTTGACTTTACTCACCCATACAATGATTATTATACTTCTCAACCACAAATAAATTATGATGGGAATTTTTTTTAAAAATGTGATGTTAATCTATTCTAATGAACCCAGAAATTAAACTGAACATACTACGTTATAAACGTTATTTTGATTAAACGGTAAAACATTAGCCTAAATGTTATCTTAAGTCAACAAATTCTCTTTACTAAGTCATAGTTATAATGTCATGCTCTCACATCACGTAAAAGTCGAGATCAAAGATCGTTTATAAAGATTTTTCTCCCTCAAATCATAAGTTATAGTGTCATGCTCCTCGTGATGGTAGTTTCATTTGGAAAATGAATTCTCACACAAGTTTTCAAGAAAATATTCATTTTCTCATTATAAAACTCGTGAACAGAAAAACTGAACAAAATATATACTAAACATGTCAAAAAAAATATCTATATAATAAATTTTATACTAAAAAAACAGAAGAAAAAAAAAACAAATAATCAACTAACCATATTAAAAATGCATTTATCAAAAAGAAAAACATATTGAAATGCATGCTTACCCAGAAAGCAGTGGTCAAGCCAGCAATACCAGAAGAAAGATGAATAACATAACCACCGGAGTAATCCATAACTCCCCAATGAAACAAGAAACCCTCCGCCCCACAAACTGAACGCCCCGACGGTGTAACACAACGTCAGCCACAGCGGCACAAACGCCATCAACGCCTTGAAGTTCATCCTCCCCAACACCGACCCTGCCAGCAGTATCAACGTTATCGCCGCAAACACGCACTGGAACCACACCATCGACGCCATCGGATAAAACGGCGTTACCATCGCCGTCTCTAAATTTCCGTTTTTATGGTAATGTGTCGTCTCCGGTAACGCCGCTTGCTTTATCAGAAACTTCTGCCCCAACGCTGGTCCTGCTCAGTGACGAAATCAGCATAAAATTTTCTTAATGACGTTTGATTTTATAAGTTAGGGGTAAAACTTCCCATAAGATACCTGCTTTTCCCCAAAATGGCAACAGTTTATCGCCAAAAGACATCTTGTAGGCCCAAACCACCCAACAGAGAACGACCGCGGCTAAGGCGTATAACGCCATGAAGGCGGAGTTGACCGCCCATTTCTTCTTGACCATGCTACCGTAGAGGATGACGAGGCCTGGAACGCTTTGGAGGCCGACGAGGGTGGCTGATATCATTTGCCATGCGTTGTCTCCTTTGTTTAGCCAGTCCGGCACGGCTGCAGACTTCCCGGTCTCGTAGGCTATCGGAATTGGTGGCGATGCCATGGTTTAAGTCATAGTTCGACTCTTTAATTTCTGATTTTTTTTAAAAAAAGAAAAGAAATTAGTCGAACTTTGATGGGATGGTGGTAGTAGTACTATTTATATCAATATTGTGTGGTGTTTCTAGTTGTGAGAAGAAATATATATATATATATATATAGCAAATCAAGTTGGATATATGTTAAGAAGAAAAAATTATAGAAATATTAATAATATTAACTCAAGCTTGTTTGTTTAAAGAATATATTTTATTTGCACAAAAAAAAGAATATATTTTATAAATAATTATAAAATATTGAATTTTTATAGATTTTTTTTATAAAAAACTTGAATCAAATGTCGGTCAACTTAATTAAGTTAATCCCACGAACAAAATATTTGTTTATCGATGGTAAATGTGGAAGAAGGAGAAAATCAACGGAGAGTGAACAATTGGACATTGCAGAGCGGGTAGGATAGGATCCTGTAAATATGGAAGATTCTTCTAACAAAAGACGGTGTTTTTGTCGTATTTGCCAGCTGGACATGTTGGGATTGAGTAAGAAATTGACAGCTCATCACTTACGTCATCGCTGTTGCAAAGTATTGGAGAAGAGGGGAGAGATCCCGTAAATCTTGTCCAAAATTGGAATCTGAATCTCTAGTACTTCGCTAACACTGGCATCAAATGAAAGGAATCTATACGACGCTAAAAAGGGCGAGTTGAATATTCTCTCCGAGGAATCCTCCACTCCAACAAATACAAGGTATTAACGTGTTACGACTATATTCTTGGTTATCTGAGCTGCTTAATTATACTCTATTTATGCTACTAATTAATAAAGTAAACCATCCCCTACAGTCTCTTTAATCTCTCCCATCAAAATATTACTCTCTCCTTTTTTCAAAAAGTATTTTTTAAAATTTTGACACACAAATTAAAAAATAATATTACTATATTAATTATAGTAATAATTTACTTTATTATTCTTATTTATTCTAGTAAAAATAATTAAAATGTAGTTATTTAAAGTAATTTAATAGGAGAATAAATATGAAAGAAAATAATAATAAAAAATTAATTTTATAAAATGTCACTTATTTTGGTAAAAATTAATTTATTTAAAAAAAATACTCTTTGAGAAAAGAAGAGAGTACTCGATTTATTTTTTCTTTTCATTAATTAATATTATATTACTACTTAAAAAAATAAAGAAAGGTGAATAGTAATTCTATATTTTTGAAGATTTAATATTCACTCCTTTTTTATTGTAAAAAAAATCACTCCTTCCACTTTTTTATTAATTTTCTAATAAAATAACAATTGATATGTCAGTTAAATAAGTAGAGTATTTTACAAATATTAAGACAAATTAATATATAAAGTAAAATAAAATATATTATTTTGAGGAGGGGATTGTTGGTGATGCTTGTGATTCCTATAAATTCTCTCTTTTACATTACAGTAACTTAATTAATGTGGTATATTGTTAAGCTAAATTCATGGACGACCACATTCTTTTTCTAATTCATAAACGTTGTTTTTTCCTTATTGTTGGAATTATCTTAGTGTAAAAGTGCGGAAAAAATATAGGCTGAATGAGTTTTCATTAGAGTGTTAAGTTTATAATATTCATTTTATAACATAATTTTTTTGGCCGATAAATTTTTGATTTTTTTTAGATAATTCACTAGTATATTAATTACTCAATTGAAGCAACAACTTGTCGATAAATAAATTTTGTATTTTGTGTAATAATTTTTAGTAAATTATTATATTTTAAAATTTTAAATGTGTTTGTTAGGCTAATATAACTAAGTTGGTGGATAAGCAGGTTTGAATTTCATTCAAACTATTTCGTTGTGTTAGATTGAACAAATGCTAGCCTAAAAACAATAATTAATGATATTCAATGGAAAAACATAAACTTATTGATTGGTTTTTAATTCCATTGTCAGAGGCTTATTATTACGCAGGATTGACAATGACCTTGATGTGGCTTGTTCACATGAAGGATGAATATATAAACACCACTCCACGATCCACATATATGATTTCTTTTTCTTTCTTATTTTTTTGTTATTCTAAACACTCATTTGTTCGTAAATAAGTATACTGTAAAAGTGTAAGTTTCAGAAAAATGGTAATTTTTAATATGTTTAGTTTGAAAAAATTTAAAAGTCAAAAGAGCTTTAAATTCATTTGACTGCTTAATTTCTTTAGTTTCTCAAGAATTTAATTATTGAGATGAGATTAGGTAATTTGTACTTCTCGACTAAAAAAAATCTAATAAGACTGAAATATTCTCCTTAATTGTATAAAAACAAAACCCTTATATATATCTATGTGTTTTTGTCGTATAACACACAAAGCATTTTGATTAATTAGAACTTAATTATATTTTTTATTAGTTTATGGATATTTTTTACCTTTTATGTTTATATTTATTATATTTTTTAATAAATATTTGATCAATTAGAATTTAAATTTTTTATCAATTTTATTTGAATATTTTTTTACTTTTTTATGCAAAAGCAAGTCCATTTTTATTCATTCAATTTAATATTTTAATGATAAGAGCACTATTGTTATTTATAAATTTCTTTCGAAGAAGTAAACATTCTAACTAAACAATCAGCTGAAATTATTTTCTAGAATTAATGAGTGAACTAAACATTAAAAAAAAATACAACTTCATCAGTAAAAACTTCTCTACTAGTACAAAATTAACTGCACTATAAGTTAAGCTATCCAACCAAACGAGGGCTAATATTGGTGTAAATTTTAATAACTAGTGTTTTCTGTTAACCTGGATAGTAATACATTCAATTTGAATATGACTATATTTTTAAAATCTCATTATAAATTTAAACTCAACTCCTTTGGTCAATCAATTACTTAATTATCATATTTTAATTAATTGAGTTAAAGTTAGCATGATTCATAAAATGATTGAATAATTAATTTATATGAATAATATTCATAAATATGTTTTAGTTCGCTAAAAAACTTAATCAAATTGTTCACAAAATTTCAAATAGTCCAATTTTGCTTTCTTGAAAATTATAACTTCGTTGAATCGATCTTAAAACTTAAATTCAAAATCAAATTAAATATTATTTTGATAAGTCTATCGAAAATTGAACTCTTGATTTCTTAGTGCTGGAGCTAACTTTAAAATCAAATTAAATATGAAATTGACATGTAGGACAAACTGACATTAGTTCACATCTTGAACTCGTATTTGAACAAATAAAAGGCAATATATTTACTAGGATTACATTCAAATTAATAGTGTTTACTTTGATCTTCAAAATAAAGATAAGGGTCCATAATTCGAGTTTGTCAAAATTAATGTAAAAAAACAAAATAATGATTAAAATTATGTGCAATTTGCAGCATTAACGGATTGAATGTTCATTTTTTTTTATGATTATATTTTGGTGTGTCCAAATCGCATATACATGTTATATCTCTCTCCATCACTATGGATAATTTTTTTCATAAAATGCAAATTTTTTTTGTTTTATTTATTAAATTTGATAAGCAATATGATCAAAATGAACAACATATATTCGAGTCATTTTTTGAATTATAAATTTTATATGGTTTCGTCTTTATTGTTAAGTTGGTTTTAAACTTATGATTGGCAAATGATTAAATTAAATTAGAGCATATAATTGTAGAATGATAGTAACATTTAGCATGAACTGTTAAGACATCTTCCAACTAAACACATTCAAATGTTATTATGCACAATTAAACATAGGTTTATACCTTTAGTTGTCATATTCTATTGTCCTGTTTGGGGGGTTAAATGATTTTTATAAGCAAATCTTACAAATGATTTCTTAGCAAGCAAACATTAATTGATAATGACACCAGTCTATTATATAGTCCAAACAAACTAGCAGTGGCAAGAATCAGGACCTTAACAATTTTGTAATTACATATTTTGAAACAATATATATAGCCAACTTATGCTATTATTGCTATTTTTGCCAGAGTTCAGTACCGTGACAACTGAACTTTCTGGTAGTCTCGACTTCATTTAACAACACATATTTAACAAGCTCATACAAGTCATTTGATTATTGACCCCCCAAAAAAATATGAGTCATTTGATTCAATTAATTTGCAGATTTTTCTTTTTAGCAGAAAACTAGATCACATATTAATAAATTAATCACTAAACTCGTGAACTTAATTTGAAAACATCAAAGTTTAGCTCCAAAAACTCGTCTAATAAACGAGTATAAAATTTAGATTTTTTTTTTGCCTCACCCCTACCCCACCCCGAGATTCGAATCCGAAACGTCCTCCATTAAACATTCAGATATTACCGCCGAACTCGCCTCTCGGGGCAGTATAAAATTTAGAATTTAACAGAATGCCAAATTTAATTACAATATGCTATATACCCCACTTATTTGTTTTTGGAAAGCCAAATTATTTTCTCAATTTTAATCTATCAAATCTAACAATCTATTACATATTTTTAAAATCTACAATTTGACCTCCTAAAAACAAATAGTTAACATTAAAACTTGGTTCGGCTCGATTACAAACATTATGCTATACCTTTCTTTGCCCAAAAGTATATATTATTTGGTAATTGCAATAGCAATTGAAAGTAACTAAGTGGCTAATATGGTTACATCAAGTGGAAAGAACTGCAGAACATCATTCTATGCCAAAATTACCAATGCTTTCCATAATCTTTAAATAGAATACAGTGAGAGTACATGGGTTAGCTTAGCCTTAGCTCACTTTGAAACCTACACAATAGATATCACCAGGCTTGTTTTTCACAAAGCAAATAACTACAATTTGAGAAAAGGGTAACAAAAAACGGGGAGAAAAAACAAAAATAGGGTGCAAGAAAACACTCCTCATGACTATGAACCACCGACAATAAAGATACTTTGCTTCTGGTATCTAGATCGAAAAAAGAATTATAACGAATTTCCTCAATGAAAAAAATGATTACATGGTTTTCGCCGGCACGAGCTTATGAGGATGTTCAGGCTGGTTTGATGATCCACAGCAGCAAAATTCGAAACCTTGAAGCTTGTTTCATCATCACTTGAAATAGTCTTGCCGGAGAATTGTGATGAACTTTGATGGCGATCCCTCTTCATCCTTTTGCTTCCAAAGTTCTCCATTTCCTTGAATGTACCATGATACTTTTGGAGACAATGGTGTGTAGAGATCTGCATATTTGGAATTAAACATGTGAATTAATGTATCTACCATATATTAATGGATATGGCTTGAAACGTGATCAAACTTATGAAATAGACAAGGACCTACAATGATAAAACCGATGCCAACTTTCTGCAGCACAATAAAATCAGAAAAACATTGACACAGTAACATGAAGGTAAATACTTTATTTTTTCCCACTCAAGCGAAGATTTTACATTCCGAATCCTACAATTCCCATTTAGATTTACGTCCAGAGGCCGAGCTGCTTTGTTGAACCACAACTGATGGTTTATTCCTAAAATTGTGTGGAACAGAATGAATGCATGCATATGGACAAAACAGTGACATTGTAAAAACTAACCACAAAACACCTAAAGTGAACTATGCATTGTTTACTAATTAAACCTTGTACCAGAAAGTTTTACAATGCGTCCATGCATGGATGTAATACTAGTAGACTATTCTGTATTCTGGCTAAGCTCTATAGAATGTATCCAAAGGAATTCACAGGGGTACCAAATATGTATACTAGAGATATTTTTTTTGTCTGCCAGCTTTCACAAATTCTTTTTCAAAATGTAGTTCAGGGTTTTGCAACACAACAGAGAAGATCACGAAATCTACGCAAGCACCAGTGTAGAACGTGCCCTAAAAATGTCATCATCACCCATCATCTTAATCATTTAAAATGTCTGAACTCCCTTAGAAAGGCTGGAAGTTGATAGAAGCATTCCATCCACCAACATAAACTTTGACTCAAACCAAACGATCTATTCATAGTTGTCTCACAAAACACTAGCAGCATGTTTAGCCATTTTTAAGACAGCAGAAGTTATTCTAAGAGAAACTAATTTAGATCTTCCAATATGGATCAGGATTCAGGACTACTTGTCATCAAAGTGCTAGCAACTGATTAATTTGTATGATTAAAGCTTTTTGATTGATCCGGTTATTTATTTCAGGTACATATGTACCATACATGTAACAAAGCTCTTCCTGCTTTTAGGAGACCCTAATTAATCTCAAACCTTCAAATACCTTCAAGCATTAAAGCCAGTATCCAAACATTTCTATAATATATATATTATACCACCACCAAAAAGATAATTTGCTATGTATCTTCCTCTCAGCTCTACTTTACCTTTTCCATAAACTGATCACTAAACGCCCTAGTATTAATTAAAAAAAAAAAAGAAAAAAAACTGTTTCTTCCAAAGAAAGAACAACTACTAATCAGATATTTATAATTTTGATCTGCCTTTCCAGTTATCTCAATTTTGACAACTATTTATTATTGTACTGCATTGCAGAAAATAAACCTTCAGCTGAAATTAGTTTAGCTTGCAAAATTTTCCAGCTATGTTCTCAAATACCAAACCTGTTATAAAAGGTGGATCAGGATCTCTGGTACTATGTAGAACAGCAGTCCCAGATAACACAGTGATAAACCCACAAAGCTCTGAAGCTATGCTGCTTGCACTTTGACCAGAATAATCCTACACAAAAGAAGTATATAA
>CAODLS012786633.1:0-11275 GCA_948243855.1 Flueggea neowawraea
AATACCTGATTTTAACAGAAACAGGAGTCCATGACTGTGTGAAAAGGGTGTCACCTCTAGATGTAACAAAAAGCGAAAATTCTCTAGCTGAATCAACCTCATCATCCTGTAACACCCTCCTTATCGCCAAAGCCCTTCTCACGGCCACTTCCTGATCCACAACACCGCCACCACCACCAATACCACTCTTCCACGGCACGATCTTCGCCGGGACCCGCACTGTCTTCCTCTGGACCCCACCACAACCGCCACTACTGCTACCACCCTCCTGCAACAATTTCTCACGATCCTTACTTGGCTTCTCCTTTCGTCCACGAAACGGAACCAATAAGAACAGAACCACCGAGTGTATAATCACGAGCAGGCTCCTCCATGCACGAACGGAAAACAAAGCATTGATCCGTCCGCTCGCACCGGACGTTAGAATCAAAGACGAGGGCTGTTTCGATGACATGTTGATGGGATTTCGTTGTTGTTTAAAATTATAACTGGAGTCGAAATTCGATCGTTTTCGAGTCACAGAAAAAACAGAGGTTGTTGGTTTGATACCATAGAGTGAACAATTCCTGGCGACTGAAGAGACTGAGAATCTTGGTTCTCTTGCTGTTATAATCGCTCGTGGATTAGAACGAATCCTAAACAGAGACAAAAGATTTTCAATGCAGAAAATCAGAATCAAATGATATTGGTATTGCTATAATTAGAAGTGCAAATAAAATCTGGTGCCAAAATTAGAGACACTTAAAAAAATGAATTGGGTTAGCGGAGGAGGATGAAGATAAGCATGAAATGAAAGGGTTTTTCTGTTTGTTTTTAATATCTCCTCTGCAATTTTGAGAGAGTGCGTTTCTGCTTTGGCTTTTGCCTGTGTTTTTCTATATGTAGTGGTGTACTGCAACAAACATCGATAGGAAACGGGGCGTAGATCACATCAACAAAATGATTCCTCACCGTTGGATTTACGTGGACAGCTTCTAGTGATTTTGAGGTTTTTATATTTTTGGTAATATAAAATGATGCACCCAAGCTTCTCGAAGATGACACGTGTCATAGGAATGAAAAGTGGTAGGAAGGATACATGCGGCGACTGGCTGAAATTTGGTGCCACGTGTGCAATAGTCAAAGTGTGGGATTAGCAATGCAAGTGGTTGGATTTTTGGACGGTAACGCTATAATATTTTGACATCTGTAAATTTAGAGGATCCATAAGACTTTTATTAAATAATTTTTTCATATGTCTTATTTTGTCTTTGAAGCTGATTTGGTCTTTCTGATTTGTGATTTCTCTTATTTAGTCCCTATATCTTGGAAGCCACTTCGTTTGGTGTCTACTTTTCTTTTTTCGTCGAATACAATTAATTAGCATTGTAAGAAAATAAAGTACTCTTACTTAAAATATAAAGTAGCTATACTCTCCAACATGCCAACAGCTTCTTTAAGAAGTATAACTATAAGAGATTTAGTGGATAACATATTTTTAAATAGTAAAAGAAATATAAAATGTGATACGACTTTTACGAAAGTTAGTTTAACCAAGCTAGTAGACGATTGGTGTGACCTTTCCAATAAAAGGAATCAAAAAAAATATATAACTATTTAACATATGTGGGTTAATTTTATTCATGATTAAATTTTAAGTAATTATGTATGGTCACAAAAGTCAGTTTTTATCTAGGATTTTCACCATATCTAAGGAACTGTTCACCATGGTTACTGGCTCTGGATTTTTTGCATTCTCTTAACCTTGGTATTTTGTAGTAAGCTTTTGGACCTCTTACATTTGTAGTCAACCATATTACAACGTTTTTGTGTTGAATGTTCTTTAATTTTTGGTACTCGAAATTATTCAGTTTGTTTATTCTGAAAGTTGATGTTACAAATTTCCATTAACAACTTCATATTTAGCTCTCTCTTGTTGCTTAAAATATTAAAGTTGCAAAACTATTGTTTTCTTCAGTTGCTCCCTTATTTAGACCATGATATTTGTCAAATAATGCGTTTGGTCCCATTTCTTCAATTAATTTGTCATATTAAATCTGACGTGGCATCTATGTAGTGCTTTTTTAATTTTCATGGTTGTTATGTCATATCTCTACCCGGAGAATTCAAGAAATCCAGCACCAGTGACCATAGTGAATAGTTTCTTAAATGTTCATCCTAGACAAAAACTAATTTTTGTGTGAATTAAAGTTCAGTGACCATGACTAAAATTAACCCAACACATGATGTCCCTGAAGTTTATTCAATCTTTTTATTTGGTCCTTATATTTTGAAACTGCATCTCATTAGGTTACTCTATTCATCTTTATCGTTAAATTCAATTGATAGTGAATAGATTGAGGGACCAATAACAAATGCCGTCATTTTCACAACACAAAGACCAAATAGGAGAATCAACAAGCCTCAAAAAATAATTGTTGAAATTACCTACTTTTTATTTTGATAAATTTCTTTTAAGGTGGTGATATCTAACTTCATATAGTGGTTGACACACTTTTAAGAGACCTTAAGTTCAATATCACTAAATTGGGATTATAAAAATGTTGACACCTTTATGAAACACGATATTATGCTTCTTTTTTTAAGCAATTTTCAGAACTTTAGTGACTTTTTATTTCAAATACTTCTAATTAAATTATTAATATTTTGTCACAATTTTTTTGAGGAGAGTAAGAAGATAATAAGATAGCCCAGCCATTGATACACCCACAGATATGTCAATTCTCGTAAACACTCCAGCCCTAAACACACCTTCAACCTCTTCCAGTTTCCAGATTTCAGACATTATCCAACTCACCAAATCCTTATCCTTCAATACCCATGAAACAAATAAGTTAGAAAAACTTGTAGAATATACTTATGTTCCTGAAGGAGCACAAGTTGCTTCATCTTCCCAGCATCTTATTAATCCTTATGGCGTATATCAGAGACCAAAAGTTGTCGTGTCTATACATCAACTTATTCACAGAAGTAGACTAGGTCCAAAGAAGTATGTCCAAGCATCTTTTCTGGATCAGAGTTTGTTGCAATCCATAGAATCGGAGCAATATGTCACCATAGAAGTTCCACAGTCCCTCATTAATCAATCTCTCAGAGAGGGATATACCCATTTCCATTGGGAAGCTATCAGGTTGGTGCTCACCTATAATGGAAGAAAAGGATGCTCGATCAAGGCAAGACTTGCACTCTTAAACTCTAAGATCTTTGAGTACCAACACGCAATCATTGGATTTGTAAAGACTACGTTAAATGCTGGAAGTGTGATGCTGACCTTCTATCCCAATTTTTTGATATCTTTGAGAGATCCCAACCTCTCAACTTGCATGAAGGTTCAGATCCAATTCACAGGAGTCCCCCATATAGCATTCTCTTTTATTGCTACACTTCATCAACAAGTCTGCTTTAGAGTATAAGACCACGTAGTTGATCTAAGTGGTTATGGTTCTCTTGATGGTCTATATGTCTTTTCAAAAACAACAGACAAAGTTCCCACCATAGTTTAGGCTCATAAGCAAATAGACTTGGAGACATTAAAGAAATTGATCCCTACTTCTTGGCTTACCAATTATGAGAAGATAAGGACAGTTGAAAAGTCAATACAGTCTCAAGATTGTACATTTCATCGAAGAAAAGATGGAACAATTCATACTATTTTTAAGACTCCAAAAGAACCAGAAAATTCTAGTTATGATCTACCCTTCTTTAAAAATATTGCAATGATCCAACCAGTATCCACAAAAAAAAAAGATACCAATAGTATGGAAACTCTTCTGGTCATCTAGTCTATACTGATAGGATAAATGGTCACTTCATTTGGGATGTAGATCCCAAAAAATGTGAAGAAGGATGTCCCTGTTGTTAAGTGATTTTCTTGGAGATTCAATAAAGAAAACTAGAAGACCATATTGCAGACCTTTTCCTAAGCCTTTTGGCAAAGATGATGGTTCTTCTCCCTGGATAGGCTTCTCAAAAGAAGCAGAAGAAAAGGGCAATAAGAGGATAGCCCAAGAATGGAAGTCGAGGTTTCCTCTCCCAATTTACAAGGAACTTTTGAAGATCTTAAAGAAAGAAGGTTTTTGTAAACCTGATCCAGAAGCCTCACCAAAGATTCCAGTAAATCCAACAGTTTCATGTTTTATGGCTTCATCTTCATCAAAAGTGCCAAAAACCAAGTATGACAGTGAATATCCTCCCTTAACTCCATACACTTCAAATCGTTTGGTCATACATCAAGCCGACGATTGTTAAACCTGATGGTTCTCTAGAACCATTGTCAGCTGCTAAAGAAGTCCTCAACTAGCAGACTATCAGGCATGTGGCACAAAAATGTCATCTCATTAGACAAGAAGAAAAACTAGATAGGATTTTGCAAGCTGTGGAAAATCATGATGTAGAACTGAAATCAATTAATTCAGTTGTACATAATATTAAACATAATGTTCAGAAGAAAATTTCCAAACTTGAAAAGTCCTTTAATCATATGATTATTGCAAAACAGTTTGATGCAGAGTTTGATAAGAAAGATGCAAAGCTAAGGGATTTGAAGAAGCAGATGAAAGGGCTACATGATAATATTCAACATCCTCATCTTTTTGAACAATCTAGCAAATCAGTCTTTTCTAGTACTTCACACATGATGGAGAAGTCACATCCTTCCCAAGAATTTATGGCTTCAGCTAGGAAGAATGCTATTCCTATGATTTCTTCAACTTTTCAGAATTATGATGAGGCGAAAAGACAGCATGAAGAAACAAAGAAACGGAAGAAAAAGAAGAAAAAATAGTCGAAAGGTTCTAGTGCACAAGAAGAAAATAAGCCTTCTCTCATGGCCTCTTTGTTCCAAGATTCCCATTAACCATATGATTTTGAGACATAAAATCCATTTGCTTATTTTCTTGATGATATTCCCTCAAATTCAAGCTCTTTAAGATCAGAATCCTCCTTAGAGGGAGATTTAGAATATGAAGATAGTTCTGGAGATTCAAATTATGTTCTAAATTCTTAAGGCAACTCAAAAGCAGGACCAATTACGGATTCATCCCACGCTAAGAATTCTGGGTCAGATATTTCAATAGACTCGGAGGAACATTTGGTAGATATTACTTTTATTTTAATGTCTACACAGGCACAAGAGGAGACATCAAGAACCCAGACAACCCAAATGGGAGAAAGATACTTTGAAGAAGAATCAAAAGCTCATATTGACCTTAGAGGTGTTGGTCCTAATGTTGTTGAATCAAAATCACAACCAAAAAGAGGTCCCCTGGTTTACCTTTGATGACATTCTAGTATCAAGGAGGAAAGAAAGAATGCTTGAGATTAGTGTTTGGGTTGATCTCCAATGATCTAAGCCAGATCACAATACAAAAGATATAGTAAGAAGCAAATGATGTTCACTGGAATCTCTATTGAAGAAGCAATGGGCATGATCCATAAAGAATTCATTGGGCATGTTGGAGTTAATGCTAAGAAGAGAGAAGCGGATTATTACAAAATGAAATGTTGTTCTTTGCAGGAGAAAGACCTTATTTGGCATTATTGGAAAATGTCAGAAATCTATTACCAGCTTGGAGGTTATAATAACAGAGAACTCAAACAAGTGTTTATGGCATCTTTCCCAGAAGAATTACATCCAGAGGTGAACAGGTTGATTGCAGTCTCTGGAAAAGAAATTGGATTGCATAGTTTGGGAGAATTGTTCCAGTATATAGAATAGTCTCTCGAAAGATTATGTGAGTAGAAAAAGTTCTTCAATGCATTTTCCTAGAAAGCCAACTCTAGAAGGTATGTACAAAGCCATATCTAAAGATTAAATGCAAGGAGAGAGATTATGATTGCAGGTATAATAAAAAGAAGAAGCATTGGAAGAAGTACTCAAAGAAGCAATCATTCAAGACGAAGAAGAATGGCTCCAACAGACGGAAAAAAGGAAAGGTTTTTGGTCTTTCAGAAGGAAAACCACCAACAAGAAGTCTGATCAATGTTTCATTTGTGGTCAGAAGGGATACTATGTGAAGAACTGCCCTAACAAGGAGAAATCGGACAAGCTAATCCAGCAAGTTATGAAGATTTCACCTTTTAATCTAAAAGAAGATTTGGAGTCAATTTTCTCATAACAAGGCAGTGAAGTAAATCCAAACAATACCTTGTTTATGGTTCTATCCTCGGATTCAAAATCTGTAGATTCTGATATTTTAGTATCAACTCATTATCACGAAGCATTTGGCTCCCATGCCTCTCAGTCCAGAAGTTCCAAGTTCCTCATTTGGAGATGAGAATTGTTCAATCAAAATATGATGTTCCCATTAAAGTCATTGGTTTCATTGATACTGGAGCAGCCAGAATCATAATCAATCCTAATATATTCCCAAGAGTATGGAAGGAAGCCAATCATTTTGTAGCAACTAGTGGAAAGCTTTTCTCCACCAATTATGTCTCAAAGCAACAGATTGGAATCCAGTTCTTTCCAGGAGTTGTTATATGGTGCAAAGTAATTGGAACGCAGTTAACAAGCAAAGATGTCTTAGTTGTATTTGACATTATCAACCAGCTGAAGAAACTGATCGTTGGAGCAGATGGAATTTATTACACAAGACATTTCAAGCCTTACATTACATTCCAGTCTCTTTTTGTTGCCGCTACACATGAACCAAAAGAACATCCTTTAATGGTGAAATTCCATCACTTGTTTTCTGAAAATCATGCTAATTTCATACATTCTTCGCCTTGTGGAAAAATCCTAATTTCTTTGTCAGACTCCCATTCAAAAAGAATGAAGATGTAAATCCTACAAAGGCAACACATCCTAGAATGACTCCCATAAATCTTGCATTAGCAAATGAGGAATGTTTACATTTATTACAACAAATTTTGATTGAATCTACCACCAGTGATTGGGTGTGCCAACCATTCTATGTCAACGAGAGGAGTGAATAGATTCAGGGAAAGAAAGGCTTATCATTGACTATAAGCCTCTCAATAACTTTCTTAGAGATGACAAATTCCCGTTGTCAAAGATCAAGTCTTTGCAAGTCATCTCTTGAAGGCCAAAGTATTTTCAACGTTCGACCTTAAAGCATGCTTTTGGAAACTTGGAGTTCATCTAGATGATAGATCTAAGACGACATTATGTATACCTACAGCTTAATACCAATGGAAGGTGATGCCATTCGAGCTTAAAATGGCTCCATCTTTATTCCAAAAAGCAATGCTCAGGATTTTTTAGCCCATCCTCCATTTGCCTTGGTATATATTGATGATATCCTTTTATTTTCTAAAGACCATCAGGCCCATGAAGTTCTCCTCCAGAAATTCTTTGAATTGGCAGACAAATACGGAGTCATATTGTCTAGAAAGAAAAATATCTTGGTCCAGCCCAAGATCGAATATCTTGGATCCATATTTGAAGACAATCACTTCCAGATTAGGCTTCATATTGTAGAAGGCTTGGACAAATTTTCAAAAGAAAATCTTTCTAGAAGAGATATTCAGTCTTTTTTTGGTATTGTCAATTATGTTCGACAGTTCATACCACATGTGGCTTAGCACACCAGCAAGCTGTGAAAGATGCTAAAGAAGAATACCCCACTTTGGGGAGTGAAACAAACAAAAATAGTCAAAGAGTTAAAGCAACTTTGTAGAAAACCACCTCCTTTAAAGATTCCTGGTAAAAAAAAACGGGTCCTACAGACAGATGCTAGTGATGAGTTTTGGGGAGCAGTGCTTTTGCAAAAAGACAACAAGAGTTCACGGGAATATTATGGACAATTTTCTGATGAAAAAAAGCACTATCACATCGTGTACAAAGAAATTCCAGACAGTCAATGCTTAAGATTAAAAGATTGGCTTAGCAGATATGAGCTCCAAGTAAAACATATAAAGGACAACAACAACATCATTGCAAATTATCTCTCTCGTCCAAAGAAAAAGTCTGCCCAATTAATTGTTCCTTGGGGATCAATTCAACATATCCTCATCGTGAGTCCTCCCAATCCTAGTCCGATGTACATGGTGGCAATACAAAAGAGATGATTCCCTCCAAGTTTGCATGTCATGGAGTCTCTAGAGAAAATTCATACATTTGCAAAGACTTACCTGATCCACTTCAGATCTTAACTTCCTGAAGTATATTTCCTGAGTCTGATACCCAGATACTTCATGTTCGACCCTCCTTATGCATTCCTCACAAAGCAATTTCTGATGGTCAGTTCCTTCACAGAAGATTTCCTATGGTTTATATGGTGTCTTATCACTACACATAAGATAGCCATTGAGTTCGATGCAAAAGATATTCTAAACTATTTAAATGATGACCAACAATGTCGCTCCTTACTATGGACCTTCTTAGAGTGGTTTGAAGAAATTCCAGTCTAGAGAAGAGGGCTCCAGACCTTCATTGACAATGAAAGGTTTCTAGGTAGAGTAAATCAACCATCTACGGAGCTCTAAATTTTCCACCGACCATACTTCCGCGATCCTTAAGGATTCCTATAGACTCAGAACATTTGCTATGCATGGGGACCAATTCATCTATCTATTCGGGGAAATCCTATACAAAGAGAACAATTGGTGGAACATCTATGTTGGCTTAACAATTCATCTCCACCACCACTTACCATGTTAGCAGATTTTTAGACCAGACCTATTAAAGTCATCAGAGCCCCTTCATTAATTAGCATGCAGCCTAGTTCCAACGGAATGTTCGAAAGACCTTGTGAGAATCCACCTCCAGTCCATGATGTGATAATGGAGGAACTACAGCAAGTAGCACCAATTCAGCCTCCTCCGGGCTACCACACCAGGAAAGAGCCGTTTGGCAATAGCAGTGACTCTTCATCAGATGAAGAATACCCGTGGCAGTGGAATGGCGTCTGTCCCATTCACCATCCAAATGTGTCAAGTGGCACATGGACGCAGGTCACCAATCGGCCCCCACTCCACCACCAAAAAAGTAAATATTCCCAATCTTGTGTGATCCAGAGTCTATTATAGAGTCACGAATGTACTATGTTTGTTTGTTTCTTTTTCAAAAGTTGTAGGCCATATAATAAGACCAGCAGTCACGAATGTACTGTGTTTGTCTTTTCTTTTAAAGTTTGTCGGCTACATGTTAAAGGCCAGAATTATTAGTCTGATATTTTAGAAGGTGTTGGCCACCTGTCCAGGCCAATCATGTATGTTTATTGTATTGTAAGCTCAAAATTCTATATAAGACTTCTTCTAATAATCAATAAAATAGGCGTGAATTCAAACTAAAACCTCTCAGTGCAACTTATATTATTGGGGAAACAATATAAGAAAGTCTAATATGATGATGATCCTATAGTTCTAGTCATTATTGAGTAACGATTTCAAAAGAACATATCCCAAAGTAAGTCATCAATAAAGTGACGCAGTAGTGGGAAAGGTGTGAGAAATGTTGCTCAGTAAGGTGATCAGCCTTGTGGATCAGGCTTTATTAACGCTTTTCTAATTCCCAAGTGTCTAAATAATATTTTATAATTTTTTTATTAACACTCTTGAAAAACCATTTATAAAATACTTGAGCTTCAATTTGCTTCTATGAACAATTTTATCACTTGCAAAAAAAATGTTGATCTTGGAGTCAAATTCTTTTGCTTGCGTCATCATAATTTGCAAATATGCTTTCTCCACAAATTAAATTTAGTCCATAAAAAGATTCAATTTGTTTATTACCACCAAATTCCTTAGTTAAAAATTTGGTTTCAACAAAAGTAAGCTTAAAGTAGTATGATTATTATTATCTCATCAATAACTTTTTATTAAGGAGAAATGTCTCCAAAGCAAAGTGGCTAGTTGGGACCTAGAGATCTGGAGGTCGAACTCACCAAGGGGTTAGGGATTATGCAAAAAAAAGGGGAAATGTCTCCATAATTCCTTAAACTCATAACTTTTTCATGATTCAGCTATAGATTACTTCCTTATTCTTAACTCTTAATTATATGCATAAGAGATATTCTCTAACTCAATTTCCAGGCTCCATAACTGTAGTTCTCCTTCAATCCTACAAAACCTTAAAAAATGAGGATAGTGGGAAGCATAAGATCTTTCCCATGTAAACCTTTTGATGCTTAAAATAGAAGACTCTTTAGAGCTTTAGACTTTCAATAGCAAGAGGTCACTTATCTCAACAAACAATAAGTAGAAAAGTATTCATATTAAAAGGCCATTTATTTCAGATTCCAAACTGCAATGACTTGGAATATACTATAATTGACACAAAATTGAGAGCAGTGAATGCTCTTTTCAACTCAAGCTAGCTTCCATGAAAACAATAATTGAAATTTTTATTTCAAATATTCAAATAACTAAAGTAGACCACATGATTCTCTCTTTTTTAAAATGTCTAGTTTCTAAAAAAACCCAATATTTTAAAATCTTGTCTCCCTAAACTTGAAACTATTTTGAGAGCTTAATAAAAATTCTCATTTAGACATAAACATGTTTTACATGGATATTGTAAAATCATACACTCCAACGATAAACATAATAGGTATTAGGGGGAATTACTATTACGTCCATCCCTGAGGTAAATCGAAATCTCTAATTACGTCATTGTGTTTTCAAAAGGCTCCTATTGTGTCGCTGGTGCTTAATGCCATTAACCCAGACTAACAAAAATCGTTAAAAGACATTTATAACCTTTTCATACCTTAGACGCCTTTCACATGTCCTCTCTTTTCTCTCTATCACTCTCTTTGTGTCTCTTTCACGTCATTCTCTCTACACTCATTTCTTTCTCTTTGACTCTCTTTCTACCTAGCTCCTTTCTCTTTCAGTCTCCCACTCTCTCTCTTTCCCCTCTCTCTTGGTCTCTCTTTGCATCTCGACGAACCCACCACCATTGTTCTTCCATCCACACGACCAGTCTACCTAGCACTTTCTCTCTCGGTTCCTCTCTACATCTCTACATCTCGATAAAACCACCATCACCATTCTCTTCTTTGACCCAATAAATCCCAGAAACGACGACACCACCACCACCGAGAGTTGCTCAGGAGAGAAAGAGAAATGAAGAGGAAGGGGAGAGAGAGAGAGAGAGAAAGAGTCCTCCAACGAATCCCTAGCCTTCCCCGTCTCTCTTTTGTTCCCTCATCACTCTAGGTTTGGAATCAAACCTAAAAACGACGAGGCAATCTCCGGGTGAAGCTGTGATTTCGATTAAATAGTACAAAATGGCAACAATATCGTTATGATTGGCAGTGGTTTGCAGGTGATGGTTTCTCAAAGCTTCAATCTTTTTACCATTTGAGCT